>JAVXUP010001208.1:0-264305 GCA_033070095.1 Escallonia herrerae
ATCACTGGTCGGTAAACTGTCAGTATACCTTCTTCGGATTGGATAGATGAAGAAATTATTATTATATATATATATATATATATATATATAATATGGTCTGAGTCTTACGTTTAGGTAATACGACGACAGAGCACGCAAAAGGACCACCTTTACACCTGACGCCATTGTGAAACGTCAGCCGAAGGAAACATGCACGTGGCAAATCCTTAAAAAACGGAAAAAATGTCAGGAGTTGTTCCTCGAGATCAACGACCGGGATCAGTCCATCGTTATTTGAGTCGCCATCCACAAGCACAAATATCTAATGCTTTAGGCCTTGTTTGTTTGGTTGCCCAACAAATTATGAGCAATCATAAACTGATCAAGTTAAATTAGTCCATGATTTTAGTTATCAGCTTTCTTAGTTTCCTTTGCAAAAGCCTGTTAATGCATTGATAACATATATATATATATATATATATATATATATATATTTATAACAATTGAGTAGCTTGGCTAACCCATGACCAAAGAGGAAGTGCTTCGTACCTTTTTTTAGCTATTTAATTTTTTTTTATGGATGAATAGGAGGTTATTTGAACCTAAATTTTACACAACGTTAAATGTAATTGGAAGGTAAGGTTCTGTTTGGCAACGTTTATTTTTTCAATTTTGTAAAAGGGAGAAAATAAACGCGTATGACATACAATTTTTATTTTTTTTCATCAATTTTGAAAACTAGTTTTTAAAATAGGGTTATTTTTTAAAATTCCATTTAAGAGGTTTGAGTTTTCAGTTTTTATTTTAGACAACCACCAACACCTCCCACCACCACGGCCACCACCCACTGCTGCCGGCAATGGCTGCCAGCGACCGTCAACCACCCACTGCTGCCGGCAATGGCTGCCTCGAGTCAACCACCACAGCCAGCGTTAATCACCGCCGACCACTGTCACGCCCCACCACCGCCACAGCAAAATATGACCAAATAAATTATTCAAAATAAATTAGGTAATCAAACACTTTCTTAGTTTCCTTTGCAAAAGCCTATTAATGCTTTGATAATATATAAATATAATTTTCACAGTTGAGTAGCTTGAAAGCTAACCCATGACCAAAGAGGAAGTGCTTCGTACCCCTTTTTTGCTATTTAAACTTTTCTTATGGATGAATCGGAGGCTACTCGAATTTGAATTTAAAACAAAGGTAAATGTAATCGAAAGTTAAATTTGAAGTAAGGCGCGGAATAAGAAGAGAGATTCGTCGTAGGCTCTCACCCTTGGTCTCGTTGTTCAACGTTGATGAAATTTCATCTTCACGAGCCAATATAATTTACTAAACAACAAAAAAAAAAGCATTAGACTCTCTCTATATTGTGGTAGTGCAACTTTACAACCGAAGAGAAGACATACTAAGAACTTGTAAGTGAAATATTAGAAATATTACAAAAAAAACATCGTATTGTTTCGTTCAAAGGCTTGTATTTCATGCGTCCCAAAAATTTTATGAATGAAACTAGGGTTAAGTTTTTACAGTATATTTCCAAATATGGTCTTTAAGCCAGATGTGCGCCTATGCTTGAGCAACCTAAACATGTAGTAATCCAAAGCCAAATTACAAGTCAAACCACACCCACCCACGCGATGCAAGAAACTTTAATGGTTTATCTTTGCCCTGCGTTTACAATGGACGAGGCTATGCGTCCCTTTCTCTTTTTTTACTATCTAGAACGTAAAGTTAAAATCGTCTTTGTTAGCATTTTTATTTAACATCGCTGATTCGACAAACTTGAGCACAAATAAGAGCGACCAATGTTGACACTTCTCTATCTTAAAAGCACATGACAAAAGCAAGTGCGATAACGAAGATAGCAAGCAAAAATATTAGCATGAATTCAGAACAATCTTTTGATAGAGTGCTGAACTTAGACTGACAGTACTTTATTATTTAAGAAAATTGTTAGTGAATGGTTATCGATATGACATTATACACGAGATTGAGATCTAACAACACGGGATTCTCAAATTAAGGTTTTATTATTTTCTCGTTTCTTATTTATTAGATTACACATAACGTTATCTTTATCGCTGTTAAAGATGTTGCGGCGGCCAAACAAGGTGTTGGACAATATCCCCGGTATGAGCCATCAAAATGGAAACCATTTTAGTAGGTAGTGCAAAGACCTGAAAATTCGCAGGCCGTCTCTCTCTTTCCTAGAACTTTCCGAGAACCATCCGCAAAGTCCCTCTCTCTTTCCTTGCCATCTCTGCTTTTCAATTTTTCCCGCTTTGCATTTTCTCTCACTTTTTGCTTTTTCCCCAGTTCGAATCTTGTCGGAATATTTAGTTCTGGAGCAAGAACTGACAGTCAGTTCAGTTTAGATCAGATCTGAAGGGTGAAGGTCAGGGCCCTGTTTGGCAGCTGGGAAAATGCAGACCAGGTACATGGAGAGATCCAACAGCATGGCCAGACAAGAAAAACGGGCCTTGGACTCAGCTGGTAGTGATGAAGGCCAGCCCGACAAAAAACGGCCTGCTCTTGCCAGGTGTGTACTCCGTGTGTGTGTGTGTAGATGGGGGATGCGAGAGGTAAGGTACGAAGTTAATTTCTTGGACTGAAGTTGGTAAAAATTGAAAATTTATGGCTTTTTATGCTGTGACCCTTTAGGTTCTTTTTATTGTTTAATTCGCTAGGTAATATCATTTATGTTGTGACCCTTTAGTTTTTTTTTGTTGTTTAATTAGGCAGTTGGTGTTACTTAAGCAGTTAAGGTTATATACATGTGGGGTGTAATTTTTGGTTTTAATTTTCTATTTTCTACCCCTAATTTGCTATCAGTTTTGCTTTTATCGTTTAATTAGGAAATTTGTGTTACTTAGAGCATTTAGTCTTACATTTATGTGTGTATTCGTTTAAATTTCTATTGTCTCCCTAGTTTGTTCTGAGAGCTGGTATTTAATTTTGAGTTAGGCCATTGGTGTTACTTGGGCTTATATAAGTATGTATAATTTGGAGTTGGTTTAAACACTCTTTTGACACTCCCGTGCACTCCCATTACCGTAGTTATTGAACAAGATACGTATGTACATGGCTGAACATTGTGCTTTAATGCTTGTAATGGAAGGGTAACAAGTTTTCCTTTTGTGCAAGTTGAAGTGGCCAAGAGTGCCACAAGGCTCTTCACAGAGTAACGACTTCCACAAAAGGTGTGCGTGTGTATGGGATTTGGAACTTCTCACTCATATGCGTGTAGAACCGGATAAATTGATAATCCGGGCATTCCTGGCCCACCAACCGAACGGATTAAATCAAGAAAAATTCATGTGTCTTTCCAAACATGTCTGCATACTAAAAGGGAATAACATGAAGAGAGAAATTAAACTTTTTTCTTTTGTCTGGCGATGCTAGGCTTGCCTTTTGTGCATGATTGATTGGTGCATCATAACTTGTTATTGAAGATAAGAGTATCTTCTGCAGTGTCATTGTTGAAGCTCTCAAGGTGGATAGTCTACAGAAACTTTGCTCGTCACTGGAGCCTATTCTTCGGAGAGTTGTAAGATAATCAATGCTTTCTTTCTCTTATTCATTATAAATTCCAAAATAGCTACAATCAAGTGTCATGTGACCAACTGTATGATTGGAAAATAATTCTTGAGGTTTATTAAACCAACAATTAGTAAATAAGCGCTGAGCGTTATGTTGACCAACTGCGAAATCATGTGGTCAACGTATGTCTTAGTGTCGATTGCAAACCACGTAGTTGACAACGATAATATATCTGGTTATCATGACTTTAGGCATTGTGGTTGGGATTTTTGTTCATTTGTTGGAAGGAAAGGTAAAGCAAAACTGAAGCAGTATGTAGAACCTGTTAAACCACCAACGGTTTAAGAACTTCAAATGCTTCATTAGTGAGTTTGACTCGTAAGGAAGAATATTTCAAACCTTACTGATTTCTCTCAGTGCACTGCTCTACTTCTTATAGTATGGTAGCTATAACTATTCAAAGTAAGAAGACAGAGCAGACGCATATCTATTCTGGCATATTAAGCCAAACAGCATTCCTCAACCCCGCCTCCCTTCCCCTTCTCCCGTGCAGGAAAAAAGTCCCCAGTGAGTAGTTGTGGCATGGAAATATGTTTTTGGTACACCCACTTGGCACCGCATAGGAATGTGGTAAGATCAAATTTAGCAGAAAAAGGATATACAGGGAGGAGGATGTGTACGTAGCTTCTGACATCCCTTTTACTTAGAATAATGGGTACTCTTAGTCGAATACTTCATATTATTTCAATTTGGCGTGAGGTTTGCAGCCGTTGTGCGTATTGATACAATTCATAGCGGGGCAGAACTATGCTCGGAGATGTATTCTTCTGCTTTTAGTAATATAAGGAAAAAATATTGTCAAATGCTTAAGAAACATTAAATTATTCACTGTAAGCATATCTTATGTAATTATGGTTTGGAATTGCTCAAATATTTGGATTTGTCTGAGCAGGTTAGTGAAGAAGTGGAGCGTGCTTTGGCAAAGTTAGGTCCAGGGAAACTTAATGGAAGGTATAACATATTCCTATTTGCGAATAAATTAGATTAACATCAGTATTTAGCTTGGGCTTTTACTTTAATGTTTGTCATCTCTGCTATGTTTCGTTTCGTTTTCTTGTTATTTTCTGGTTGGTGAACTTCTCATTTTTAGCTAAATCATCATCAGGTTAGGTCTAGGTTTGCAGGGTTCAAGTAAGGCATGGTTTGGTCCTGCATTGGGTTTGCAACTCTAGACTATATAAGCTACCAGTTGTTATATTCTAATCATATCACGTGTTTCCTTTATCAGTGAATGCTTTGCCATAATGTATATAAATACTCTTCCACAGGTTCTTACTTGCTTCATAGGCATGCTTACACATATATAAGTTGGACCTGACCTATGAGCATAGTGCCATGTGAGCAGATTGCATGGTACGCCTAGCTCCCTAACTTGTCTGTTTGGGATGTTTCTTTGAGGTTGCTTTTCCTGGAACCTCATTAGTGGCGTAGGTATTGGTACCCATGATTTGAATATGTTTGTGTTGCCGGTAGGCACTTAGTATTCCAATTCTTCGTAATGATCGTCAGTTTTTCTGAAAATGCTTGTCGTTGTGTTGTGAATGGCCAATACTGGTCGATGTTCCTTTTGCTTTAGGATACACGATTTGATTCTTACAACCTAGTGTACGTTCCATGGATCGAGCTTTTGCTCGCTTGACTACTAAATTGCTGCACTTTTGTTCTTGGTTTCTTTATTTTCTTGATCACGTAGTTCCGTTGTTTTAGCGGGCTTTTGTTGACATTGAACTTTACGGAAAATTGCAGAGTTTCTCCAAAACGACTAGAAGGGCCTGATGGAAGAAACTTAGAGCTGCAATTCAGGTCCAAATTGTCCCTCCCTCTGTTCACAGGAGGAAAAGTAGAAGGGGAGCGGGGTGCTGCAATCCATGTTGTCTTGGTTGACTCAAGCACAGGCCATCTCGTAACATCAGGTGCAGAGTCCTCGGCGAAACTAGACGTTGTTGTGCTTGAAGGTGATTTCAATAATGAGGATGATGATGGCTGGACTCAAGAAGAATTTGAGTCTCATGTGGTGAAAGAGCGTGAAGGGAAGAGGCCACTTCTAACTGGGGACTTGCAAGTGATATTGAAGGAAGGTGTAGGAACGGTTGGGGAGTTGACATTTACTGATAACTCTAGCTGGATAAGGAGCAGAAAGTTTAGACTTGGTCTGAAGGTGGCCTCAGGTTTTTGTGAGGGCATTCGAATTCGGGAAGCAAAGACAGACGCCTTTACTGTTAAGGATCATAGAGGCGAATGTGAGTTCATGCTCTTCGGAACATTTGAATCATTTTTCATGTGCCTATCTCTTGCTGTTTGTTCTTTTACACTTCTTTTTGGTTGGATACTCGTGGTAATCTGCAAAAAAAATTTCTTTTTGGAAATTGCAGTATACAAGAAGCACTATCCGCCTGCCTTAAATGATGAGGTATGGAGATTGGAGAAGATCGGCAAAGATGGATCCTTTCACAAGAGACTTAATAAATCTGGAATATATACTGTCGAAGACTTTCTACGCCTTGTAGTGAGAGACTCGCAGAGGTTGCGGAATGTAAGAATCTGGGATTGGTTGCTAAATTAGAATTTTGCTTTTGGATCAAAATATGTAAAGTTTCAGCATATATTTACTATTGCCTTGCCCTTCTTTTTTTTGTTTTAGATACTGGGAAGTGGCATGTCGAATAAGATGTGGGAAGTTCTTGTGGAGCATTCCAAGACTTGTATTATGAGCGGGAAACTTTATGTTTACTACCCAGATGATGTGAGGAATGTTGGTGTTGTTTTTAACAACATCTATGAGTTGAGTGGCTTAATAGCTGGTGGGCAATATTACTCAGCCGACTCTCTTTCTGAAAGTCAGAAGGTTGGTTGTCCTGCATCATTTCATATTCGTTCTCTCTTTTGTTCAGTCGACTCTCATGCTGATACTCCTTCAGCACTCTTTTCTTACCTTCGTTTTTTGAAGATATTAATGGTTTACTTTTACTAGTATTTACAATTTGAACTTCTCAAAATATACGTTTATCTTTCTGGAGATTGTCCTCGTCCTTCTTATATTTCTGTTACTCTTTGGCTGTGCCATGGTCAATTGCCCATGTTGCACTTATGCATGTTAGGGAAATCCTCCATTAGAAGCTACTCTGCTGTAAACTTTTACGTACATTATAAAAGGGCGGCTCCAGTTTCCACAAAGCCCTAGACTTTAAGTTCATACTTTATCGTTTAATACAATGCCCAGCATTATAATTTGCAAAATGATAGTGTGGGAACTGTAAAGTCGACATATGTAGAGTAAAATGAATTTTGAACTAACAAATTATAGTTTTTTTTCTTACTCGAGAAGTCGGTGCTTTCAATATTTTTGAAGTAGATCTTACCCCGTCATACGTGTTTCTTTGGTTTTTTACAACATGGCTCAATCAACATTATATGTTAGAAATTTTTATGCATTCAAATCTTTTAAAACTTTGCTTTCTTAAATGATGCAAGGTTTATGTTGATACCTTGGTGAAGAAAGCATATGACAACTGGATGCACGTTGTAGAATATGACGGTAAATCTCTATTAAGCTCCAAGCAGGTTAAATCAGGGGATTCTCAAGACGATGCTATGTTGCACCCACAAAGTTTTTCCAACTCCTTTGACCATCAACTCGGCCTACCAAGTCTATCAGTTTCAGCTCATTCGGAGCAGCCATCTATGAGTCCAGGCCTGACTATTGGAGGTAAAAGTACATTTAAGCACATTCACAAGGCTTTGCAATTTGGTACATGTAATACTACCCAAAGCTTTTTCTACATTCACATGTATGACTTTGTTTTGAAAGACGACCCTTTTGAGAAAATGTCCAAGGCTTCCTAGTTCTCTACACTGAACAAGTTGGCTGTTTCTCCTCCAAACTTAGTTATGTCTGTTGCGGAAAGGAGAAGGATCTCCTGAAACAAAATTCTTGTAGCAAGGGAGAGAGCCTTGTTCCATATTGGTTGAAGAACTGGAAGCCAAACTTCTAACCTTTGGTTTCATCCTCGTGTATTTCGTGCCAATCCAAAGAGGAGGATATTTCTCAGAGTTTCTTTGCCTTTTAAGCCATAAGCACTATTCGTTCTCCCTCCCTCCCTCCCCTCTCCGTTTTATTCAACTGTCATCCTTGATGTGGGTAACACGTTGACATCTTTGTTTCCAAGATTTTGATACTTGTCTGTGATCCCATCTGGTTCTAGCCTAACATTGCCCCCACCATAGGCCATTCCTTCTCTTAGTCTAGCATGTGGGACTTGAGGTTGTCAAATGAACTTTTAGTTGTGCGACAAGGTAATGCCTTCATAGTACGATTATGCGATGCATGGTGATTGGGAGTTGAAGAAACAACTTTTGTGGGTTTGGATGCGTAAGACGTGAATAGATGCTTGCTCACTTGCAACTTCCATGCCTCAGAGTATCAAATTATAAGGAAAAGCTGAGATGCTTCCTCGCTCCTGTAACAGCAGTAGGTTTTATGCATCTGATATCACTGACAAAACATTTGTTTAGAAATTTACGTGTGAAAGTAGCATTTTAATTTAAGATGTAGCATGACGTATGTTTATGGGATGGGAGGAGGGAACAATAAATTGGAAGTTTAATGGCACGTCATACGAAGAATTTTATGCTGTGATGAATAGTAAATCATCGCTCATTTAGCAGGTAAAACATAGTTTTTTGCTTGAAGGTGATAGTGTTTTTATTCTTCCTTTTCTTCATTGCCTGCGGCTTAACCTAATCACTTAAAAAAAAAACTCGAGCTATCTTTAAGCTTGTCATTTTCACTTTTTACCCCACTTGGTTGCTGATGTTGAATTCTTTCCCCCCACCCCCACGTACCCCACTAGGTTATGGTGATAATGTTGGCCGAAGATATCCTTTACAGTCACAGAACATGAATCTAAGTAGTACTCAGTTTGATGGCACTTCATTCACCCTTCATGACCAGTTGAGCAATGCTTCGCAACAAGCACAGCCTCCTAGAAGCGACAGTATGCTGGCTCTTGGACAGCCCCAATCATCCACGTCAGGTTTCCTCACGGGCGGCACATCAAATCTTGGTTCTTCATTTAGGGGATTTGAGGACTTCTTCCCAGAGGAAGAAATTCGAGTTAGAAGTCATGAGATGCTTGAAAGCGAGGACATGCAGCATCTGCTTCGTATTTTCAACATGGGTGGGCATGGCCCTGCCTCTATTAATGCCGCAGAAGATTACCCTTACTCATCGAGTTACATGCCCAACCCATCCTCGAACTTCGGGTTTGACGAGGACCGAACACGATCGTCAGGCAAAGCTGTTGTTGGGTGGCTCAAACTCAAGGCCGCTCTTAGATGGGGCATCTTCATCCGGAAGCAAGCCGCCGAGAGAAGGGCGCAAATTACTGAATTGGACGAATCATAGATATCGCCTGTCCATGGTATAGCTGTTCAATTTTGTTATCGGCAAAAGCTGGTGTTATCTGGACTTGACACGCATGTTATCTGGACTGTACAGTAAGACGTTTCGTTGATCACAGCATCCTTAGCTGTGTTTTGAGGTGGTGATTTCCACTGTAGAGCAGCTGCAGGTTTAGATGACCAAAACTGTTAGGTGGTAGTTCCAATTGAAGATGGAAGGATCCTCTCCAAAAGCCAGGGGTGCAAGGATACTCTCTTTCTCCTAATAAGTTAACCTAGCATTTTAGCAGCATTAGTAGTTTTCTGTCCAATAGTGCTTAATATGTTGTAATAGATGTGCTTTCCCCCATCAAATGTTCTGACCCAAAAATTTCTGTGTTGTGTGTGACTTATTGCCTTGAAACTACTATTTTTTAGCATCAAATCTCGCTGCTCAATGATTCTGTCGGTTGTATGAAGCGCATTCTTTTAAGGTTATTTGAGCTGTAGCACATCCAAGATTCTTCTGATTATAATCGAAGTTTTTGATGTCACATTGATGATTAACAAAGAAATTGAATTATTCTTGCTCAAAGGCCATACGTGAGTCCGCATATGCATCGTGTGGCTTGACACATGTAAAATCCTTCTTACTGAAGCCGAGGATTAGTTTGTTGAGGTTGGGTTTGGTAAAATGCTGAGCAACACAAGATCAGACCCTGTTTGATTGATTCTGAAGAGAGTCAAACACACAAAGAGCCGAAGCGACTGGATTACGTTAAAGCTCTTTGTTTCACCTTTTAAGATTTCTATTAGCTTGACAAACCTGAGTAAATACAAGTACATAAAACGTAAGCTGAGACAAACTGAAAAGACAGGAAAACTAAGCCCAGAACATAAATATCTAGAAACTGGAGAAACAACGCAGTCATTCAGCATCTGAGATTTCATCTTCATCTTCCTCCAGAATATAGACCAAGGCACGCTTTCTTGCTGCCAAGACACAAGCTACGCCTCTGGATGCTGAAAAAAGTAGATTTCAACAGAATGTCATGGCATATTGTAAGGTTCACTACGCAGAAGGAAACACGATATCCTATCCTATTTGTCACCACATGCATTAATTAGCTCCTTGGACGTTGATGTTCAACAAGGGCACTCACGAAACTCTGTATATCATTGTACAGCTGTAGCCCGTAGGACTACTAGAAAGATCATATGTGATTGAAATGGATATTTGTCGATCTCTAACTTTGTATTACACTGCCATAACATTTTAACCTTTCGTTCAAAATTGCACATTGATGCACAAGTTCATGGCAAGCACATTAACTACATCCTTTTCTTCCTAAAAGGAATTAGGAAAATATCATACTTGTGCGCATCTAACGCATTGTACATTGGGCAAACCAGAGTGGAAAGCATGACTCAGAAGGGGAAAGAGGGAGTCTCACACAGATGCGTTAGTGGAACCAATAGGGAGAGGGATTCTATTTAAGTATATGGCCCAAAGATGTTTCAAGGGCTCTGTAACATGTTCACAATTGAAATGATGTTTCAATGCCCGAAAGAAACTTTTAACTAGATATTACGTATTGAATATGCCACCCAGTAGAATTCCACAGATATAAATACATCCCTCTCCGTTTGTACCTCTCATCCAATTTACACCGACCCAAATTTAGATTCAAGATCTATAGTTCAATGCAGTAGATGTTGTGATTTACTCTAGTCTTGACACATGATTAATCCCTCACTTAGGGTCATAAATATACCATTGCAAACTACATTTAACACAGGATTGAGGAAATCTCCATGTCATCTCTTTACGGATCTCCAATCCTTAATCCTACCATTAAGCTCTGAAGCGTCCCCAGTTCCTACTGTGACAAATATCTCCTTTTTTTTTTCTAAATATGGAGCTACAGAAGCATAGCGCAAAACATGGCGGTTGCAACAACCTTATCATCTCCTCCGTACATATACATCCGAAACTTCCACCCAATTTATCCACTATAAATTTGCAGTGGTTGAAGCAAATATCAACCTAAGTTTCAACTCAAAACATACCGGACAACATCCACCCGTGAGCTAAATGAGCGCGCCTCCAGTGATGTCTCTCGCATCCTATGAGATCTTCAAAGACACAACCTTGCCGAATTCCCCACCAAGCAAACCAACCCCCCACCCCCCTCTTCCACCACCACCACCACCAAATGCAAGTGGGAAACAATGAACCAAGACCTTGCCAACCAAGATACTTGATCCTTCAACATACACACGCAGCAATAACAGCTTCATTTATTCAGAATTGTTCATGTGGCAATAACCTTGGCAGTCCTGAATCTATCTGATGTAGTCCTTATCGTCTCAGTACGTTACTTATTCTTGAGAAAACATCATAAAACTTTATGAAATGAAGGGTCTAATTTCTAACAGAGGCACTTACCACTAACTGCCAACGGTGCAACTACGGTATGGGGAATACCTCGAACCTTCTCATTCTCCATTTGCAGGTATACAACAGAGTCCTGGAATTACCATCTAAGTGAGATAAATATTTAAGAAAGAGTATACAACTAATGCAAGTACTTTACAGGAGGTATCAAACTGATAAATGATTTTTCCCCCTTTTGTGGGTGCCAAAACTGATAACAAGTGTGTCAAAGGTAAGTCAAAGCAAAGACAGACAAGCTGAGAACGAGAGGCAGCTAAGAGTACATCAGTGTTGTTCTCAAAGTTCAAAATACTCATCCGACAATTTTTGAATGGTAAGTTAAATTCTCCAACATTGAATAGAATCAATGCCTAGTCATATCAGAAGTATTACTGTATGATTTTAAACCTGAGAAGCATGTCACCTTTAGTTCATGCAACTTCCAACAGCTCAGACTAGTAGATCTTGCAAGAGATACAAATGGAAGGTCATTTCCTTGTACAATCATCATACATGCATTTCCAGAGCTTTCTGAAGTTGTAGATGTTTCGTTTAATAATAGTACAATTTGACTTTCCTGCATCCAACAATGAGAGGTTACATGATACTCCAATTATAAGAAAATGTAGGCATTGAAATGTGAGTTCTTATATATTACTTTATAGAGTGACAGATCCACACAATGATAGCCATCAGGAACACATAACAAGACTGCTTCCAATGTAGTATACCCCTTCTTCAAACTGTCTACCTGATGCATAAACCCCCTAACTATGCCTATGCAATTTGCAAATTTTGAGAAAGAATCATCAGGTATTCTGAAAGCGACATAGTCAATTTGCTGACACATTTGTATAGTGGGACCAACCAGGGAAGCTTCCTGCAAAGGAAAAGAAAGCATCAGTATACAATACAATGTTAGAGAAGGAAACTTGTTGCATCATAAACACTTTCTGAAAGCAGCATCATATGACCCAAATTTGGGCGGAACAGTCGTATGAACATACCCCCACCATAAACATGCTAAACCATAAGGTAGAGAATTATAAACTTTACATGTGGACTTGAGAAATTAGTTGGGTGCTTTTACCAGAGAGCATAATACGTCAAAAGAGGAAATTATTAGAGATAAAAAAAAAGAACATATAATAACAGATAGAACTAACATAAGTCATTGTGAAAAAGGATTATATTTAAATTAGATAACCACCAATGGTACCTTGTAGTATGATATTGATGCAGGATCAATGGGCGACCGAGATTTTGCTGACGATGCAATTGGAAACAGCGGCAACAAATTCTTGCAATATATCTTTTTGGAAATTGTAGTGAAAGGCATCTCAAAAGCCTCCTTGACGCTGCACTTGAGGAATCATTTGGAAAAAAAAAACATTATACTGTAAGGCCAAGAACAGAATAATTTGATTGAGATTAACATGATAACCAGCGGTGGTGAACATGGCTGGGTCGTGTGGTGGCGGACATTGTGGGGTTGTGAGGAGATGAAGAATGATTGTAATGGTAGCAGCAGTGTTGGGGGCAGCTTTGGTTGGTGGTGGTAACATGAATGGTCAGGTAAGGATAGAGAGAAGAAGGGAGAAAGGAAGAAAAGATGTCACGAGGAAAGATAAATAGTGTCTGGAGCGAGATGCGTTCTGAAAGTTTCCAAACCTTTACACATGGCAAAAGGAAGAGTGGAGATGAGAGAACTCCTCCTGTGCTTTACACATGGAAAATGTATCAAAATATGCGTGGGGGAATTTATGTATTGTATTTCTTAAACCTTTCCTCATTTCCAACATAGTCTTTTGACTAAGTGGAACTGGTCAACAGAAGGTAAGACCAATTCCTATTGGTAATGTTTGATGAAAGAAACTTTGCAGAGGTATTATGACATCATTGAGGGCTAAATCCCCTTTCTGGTGGAAGAGTAGATCATGCCATCCTTCATCACGTCATTTCAGATGATCATACAAGCATAAAAATTGGAAATCGGAATGAGAAAGTAAGGAATACCAAGATCCCAATTGTTGAAACTCTTTTGCTAGTGTCCTCTGCAAGTATTCGCAATCTACAAATCCCCCAAAATGAGCTAACTCTCTGACTATTTGCATTGTTTCCCTGAAAAAATAAACACTATCAACCTATTTGACATTCAAGGTGCATATTATATTTATGTGTAGACCAACCGTATCAAGCATTTTTACTCATAAAAGAAAAGCACGTACATCAGATAGAGCATATATCTTAAATTACACGTGTAACTATTGGCTATGGCAATAGTTAGGGGCTATAATGACAGAAAAGTTGCAGTTTTATCAGGACTCCTCAAAATGTAGGAGAAAAGTTGCTCCTTTTCATCATCATTTTACTTCGCAGACTTCCTTTAGCAGTTCTTTGCACAACATTCGATCTGTAGAGAATTTCTCCTCCACCCCAATAGCAAAGATGTTTCCTATTTGCTATCACTTGGCACTCAATCTTCACTACCTCTTTATTCGCACTCCATTAACTAAATTGCATTTCAAACACTCAGTTTTGGTCCTGATTATCTTTGGGGCCTCTCGGTTCTCAAATTCTCTTTACACTACTTTAATGCACTTGTAGTTGTAACTCTTCTAATTCGTTAGTTAAGAGTATCTTAGTAGCAACTAGCAGACGCCACCGGACCTTATCTCAAACGTTTATTGTCAAGTCATCCATAATTAAGGCACTGAAGGCTACTTATTGATGTAAGCAATGGTTGAAAACTGAAAAAGAGTTACCAAGCCAACAACTATATTTAGTACATAAGCTATACACGAGACACAAGCTCTAAGTGGTCAATGGATTACATACATGCCCGCTGCAATACACTGATCAGCTTCAGAGAACTCCAGCAACTCCCTTATGGGATCTTGATCATATAGAAATTTCAGGAATACAACAACAAGCTCACTGTAAAAACGAATAAGCATCAGAACAAACTTGTCTTGAAATCAGCAAACAAGAGGGTGGTAACAATCTGAAAGCCAAACCTACTGAAGGGTAGAAGCTGATCACTTGGTTCCGACATTAGTAACTTCACAGATTTCAGAAGCCAGTTGAAGAAATTTGAGAACTGAAAGAACAAAATCACATCTGAAGGCATATACTTAAGTAAAAACTTTAACCCAAAGCACTTTAAGTATAAGTTGCTTCTGCTACTAGATTTGACAACCATTTTTCCTTCAGGGTCCACATTCTTAGAATGGTTGCATCCCAGTAACCCTTTACAGAACCACCCAACAAAATGATTACATCTCCAATAAAAGGTCAGCAAAATATAAGCGTAAGGAGATAAGCAGGAGGATGGTTGTTCTCGAGAATAAAAAAAACTACCTGTCAAAAGGTCAGAGGTATTAGTGCAAACTTTTATTTGTTTATGAGTCGAGTATTCATCTTTGGAGCATGAAAAAACTGTTTTGCCCAAGAAAACAATGTCAAACTACAAGCAGCAACCAGTAAATTTATTAGATCTATACAATCCACAATCGCAACTATAGACCTATAAAGACTGCAGAAGAGAAATGGTCAAAGTTCTATAGCAAATGCAAATCAGGAGTGAAAGGAAGAGGCATCAATCTAGAGTTTCGACAAATAATTCATCCAATTAAGCGAGTAAACAAATCAAACTTTTATCTGTTATGTTGTTTCAACAAGTTCTGTTTAGCTTAGCCTCTTACTTTTCGAAACAACATCCTCTTCTCTTTATCTCTTCAAAGCTAGAAATACAATACGTGTAGTTTCCAAGTTAGGGGAAGATGCTTTGCCAGGAACAAGTAAATGGCCCACCTTAATACAATATGTACTTATCGAACACTATAAGGCTGTTATATTTTTTTATCCAAACATCTGCTGTTTCACTTAATAGTGAGTCATGGAACCATTGACTGCCACACAGTCTTCAGTTTCAACTAAAGACCTGTCTTTCTTTGATTCAATATGTAACAAGTTGTCACTTGTCATTAAGGAAATCTGTAAATATGCATCTGAACTTCAAAACCTCAAATATTTAAAAAGGGCATTGCACATATCTGTCCAGGGCCGACGACACTCAAAAAATATATACCTACACCATATAATTACTTCCACATTCCCTTCTAGATTCTTTTTCTTCTTTGACATCTTGAGTCGATAAGAATGTTTTTCATCAATTACCAACAGCTATCGTCAACAAGACCCAATGTTGACAAAATTATACATCAGACTCCAAATTACCAGGAAAATAAACAAAGGAAAAAGCAATTGGATGATGCACAAAACACAGCACTAATAGTAAAACACATACTTGCAAAGTGGAAGGAAGCATGATGGAGAAACTTGGCAGAATAACAGGTTAACGCTCCCAACAATTCTCTTATCCACAAAAAGAGGAAAAAGTGGAATATGCACCAAGAAGATAATACCTGCTGCACCGCAGAGGAGAGAACCTTCATGAACCGTTCGACTTGTATGAGCAGCATGCCAGATTTTTCTGTTGCGTTGTCAATCAGTTTCTCATCTAAACCAATCCCCTGAAAACGTGAACGCCATTTTGAAAGCCCTCTCAGTTCTCCCATTCTAAATCCAATCATTTCTGCGGCAGGCTGGGGAATGGGATACGGAAAACTTCAGGTTCTCATAAAGTCCACTGGGACCAACATAGATGAAACTTATGGGCACAGAAGAGGGAGAGGGAGGGGGAGGGGGAGAGGGAGAGGGAGGGGGCGAGGGAGGGGGGAGAGAGAGAGAGAATTTAATGCAGTCAGCTACACTACTTGAGATTTAAGATGCTGGTTTAATTGGCAATCTTTCGCTCATCAGAATGAGGCTGGCAATTTACTCCTCTGATGTCGGTTTATTTGCAATTCCCCATAGCGTGTGAAGAGAGGAGGAAAAATCTCAGCATGGCACCAACAAACATTGGGAAGTACTCCCCACGCGTGATTGAAGAGGAATCAAATGCAAGTGGGAAGACTTAAACACACGACCAAACCAGAGCTCTGATGCCATGCTAAGTAACCACCACCTCTTGAAGCTTAAGCTATTAGAGAATGTGCTCAACAATGTACATAACACGAAAAATGTTGTAGGTGGAAAGAAATGAAATCACGAGTTAAACCTCCAAAATGTAATATTCTACAAGCTAAATAGTTGATACTGGGTGGCTAAAGATCTTGGTATACTATCTGCAATTAATTATTTCATTTGGAGGTAATGTGACATGATGGAAAAGTGGCCTTCCTCTCATAAATTGGTGAGGAGATCTACAAACGAGTTTGCATATATCTGACAAAAGCCATGAAGGAAACACCTGAATAAATTCTTTTCTTTTATTTAGGTATGTACTGAATAATTTCAGAATGTGCAGAAATTCAATAAAAATACCAAATATGAAGAATAGCAACTAAGCAGATAATAAACCATCTACAGAGAGAACTTGCAGATGTCTTCATTGTATACGTTCCAACTCCATATAGAGAGAGAAACCTTTGATCTGTTTAATTCAATAGAAGGTACCCTCATGCAGGATATTTTTTTAACACCAATCTAATGCAATAGCTACAGAGAGGAACATGAAAGTGCACCTGTAGATGGTCAAGAACAATAAGCTGGATCTCTTTTCCAGCAGCAGAAACCAACTTTGCTACCCGCTTAAGACCCTAATAAGTAACAAATTGTCTTATATCGTACAAATTTTCACTTCTTCCTTTCTTTATTAGAGCGCTTAACATTAAGAAGAATATACCGCTTCACCAAGAGAACTAACAAGAAACTGATGAACTGGTGGACTTGTACGAGCACCACCTAAAAGGATTAGAAACTCTTCCTGGGGAGTTGTGTCCATTCCTATACATAAACCGCAAGCAAAATGAACAGACAGCAATGGCCGTATAATGAATGCTTAAACTGTTATTCATTTGGCAATTACCATGGTCGATGATTAGAGTAGACAGTGAATCAAACTTCTCATGAAATGCATGCATGGCATCAGACCATTGCTTGCACATGATTGATTGTGACGTCCGGATGACTTCAATCAAGTCCTCAATACTAGAAGCTTGAAGTGCCACCTGGTGAAGCTCATTTTTTCTACATGGTTGGAAGTTAGAAAAGAAAGGGATCAATTGATATTGCTACCATTTATAAACATAGAATTAAACAATTTCCAGACCAAAATAAATTAAAGAAGGAAGGCCAAGGAAGCAAACTAAGGAACCGTTCATGTCACAATTATGACACAAACAACAAGTCAACAGTCAAATAGACCAAATTACAAGCTCAGCGTTCAGACGGGTATTGGCTCCCTCATCATCCTTTGCTTTCCAGGTTCCGGGCAAGCAAAGAATTCTCTATGATGCTTGCATTACTAAGCTGGAACATCTCTACAAGGTTTTTGTCTCTTCTATTGAACTTGCAGACGAAGTTGTGTGATACCAACAACCTCTGTCCAAAAACTTTCTAGTTACAGTTACATTTGCAGTTTATCTTTCAATCCAGCTTGTAAAAATAAGAAAAGGACAGACATTCCTTACCATGTTACCTCCAGTTGCCGTCTGTATCATTTATAGTGTTGTATTAAACTAGAAAACGGATATTATAACCTCCAAATGAACTACAGCTTTATTCTATCGCTCGAGAAATGAACAAGAGCCATTAAAACTTTAGAAGTTTAAGTTACTTTCATGGCCCCTTGGTTCTATACTGTAACTTCTCCTTTTAGGGTACAAGACATAAGGGTGTAACTTGAATGGGTTGGGTTGTTTTTTACCCAACCCAAAAAAACCGATATGCTTAAGAAGCCCAATGAGCTTTAACCCAAGAAAGATTGAATAAATTGGGTTGGGTTAGTGGGCTCTTTTGGGTTCCAATGGTTCAATCAAAATAGAATAAATATGTTTTATATTTAAATAAAAAGTGGAATGGTGGTAGCCGGCGACGGCCTGCTGCAGTGGTGGCCGGTGATGACGGGCGGTGACAGCTGCTGCCGGTGATGGTGATGCCGACTAGCGATGGTGGAGGTTACAAAATGTGACTTTTTAGCATATGGGTTTTAAAAGCCCAACCCAAATAACCCACTATTATATAAGCTTAGCCCATTCTAACCCACTTTATACTTAGGTGGTTTGGGTTGGGCAAAAATTAAATTTTTTTTGGCTTGGATTGGTTAAAACCATAAAGCTCAATCCAAAGTCGCAGCCCTGTCAAGACATTCATGAGCAGAGGAATGGTAAAAGAACAGAGAAATAAATGATTCATACCAAATTCTGCTGTTACAAAGATTACCTAGTGCAAAATATTGATGTATTGACCGTTAAGCAATGGGAACCAAGTAAATCATGTCTACACATTTTTCTGTCACTTGGTTCAAGAACTCTATTTTCCACAAGTTCCCCAGAGCACATGACTATCAGATGACAAAGATCTTTCGAGAAAGCCACCTAGAGAAAGAAAAACATTAGGCCTTTCAGAATACTGATCAAGAATGGCTGATTTGTGAAAAAACTCTTAAAACTGCAGTTAAAAAAGAGCAAAGGTTTCTTGTTATCACTACACCAGTAAGTAACTTCTCTTTCAACACACGCACATATATCCAGAACATACAACATTAGCTTGATCTTCACTTTCAACGCACACAACTTGTTAGCTAATTTTGCTAAAGATTGAATATAGAATTGCTGATCAGTAGCTAAATTATGAAACAGAGGCCTTAAATAAGCAACTCTTTAGTTACATTTAGTGTAGCTCCGCAAGTTTCAAAATCAAGGTGAACGTATCTTACAAATGTAAGCATCCAGACCAATGGAAACCTTGAAAATCAACATTTTACACAAACTCACAAATAATTAAACTACGCAATAGGAACAAAAAGATGAGCATCATATAGTTATAACTTATAATACACCGTACCTTAGAAATGGAAGCATTCCGAAGTCCATAAGTAAGACTGTTGTCCGTACAAACAGCAAATTTATGTATATCCTGGCGCATGTTTCCGCATGTAAGCCACATACAAGATATATAAGGTGACTTTCCATAAGTAGCAATGAAAAGAAAGAATATGTTTAGGTAAGGGATCTTGAATGTATACATACAAGAAAGATAGCTGGACTGACGCTCAACTTACAACTTTTCCTATCGGGAATATGCCAAATATGCTAAAGCAGATTATTCCATCTTTGTCCCCGCTGCATAAGATGTTAAACCGTCGATTTGAAGAATCTGAGAGCTCGCGAAATGAATCTTCACCATCATCCATGAATCCGGTATCCCCGGGCACCAGTCCAGGCATTCGAGGAACTCTTGGGGGAGGAGGAAAGAAACGAGAAGTGCGGTCTTCATAAGTTGAGACAGTACCATGACCATCCTGAATTTTCAAGCCACAGGAGAGAATTTCAGGATTTAGGAAATTATTTCTGTTTTTCTTACAAGTTTTATTCAGGAAACCATACACGGAAATTATGTGGCAATCAGCTGTAAAAGCTAAGCCAGGAGCTGCCAAGAAACCAAAAAATGGGTCATTGGAGGTGAATAAATCCTCCTCAACCAACTACAAAGAATAGATAAACGTAAGCCTTTACCTTAGCTAAAGGTATCTCTATATTCTAAAGCTCTCCCTTTTATTTCCTTCCATATCATGTACTAAAAAACAAATGGAGGAATCAGCTCCGATGCTTCCTCTTCCTCGTTAGTGCATGAGCCTTGTTCCTGCAGGCTGCAGGGCAGGGTGAACCATGGTGGGGACGCAGGCTGGTGGGGTGGCGCACATGGGGTCTTGTAAGCAGCCATTAAATGAACATAAATCTTCAAAACAAAAGGAGAAAAATGGATTACTACTCTCCCACTTAATTATGCTTAAACGATCTAAGTTAGTTTGATTGGTTGCATTTTAAAAACAAGCAATTTAAGCCATCTCGAGATAACTTTCTTAAAATAATTTTGGAAGTCACTGAATAAGTGAATATTCTCTCTGAAGCCAATGCCTGAAATGTTTATGATCAAGCCTCCAGGAGGTGCAACTTAGAATCCTTCAGTGGCAATTGCCCAAAACTCGGGGAAATCTGGATACCTAGTGAAAAGTTAGCTTGTCTTTCTATAATTTGTGGTCGATATAAAATTCAGTTTCTTGGTGCTTCTGTTGGATTTATTGCAGTATGCCCTTCATCTGTGTATATTTGTACAAAAGGCACAGTCCCCCCCCCCCCCCCACACACACACACCAACAAAAACAAAAACAGGTGTTCATACCCTATTTTGGTCAGACCAGCCCCGCGTCGCGCAACACATCATCCAGTCAACGGTCAATTATTCAACGCCATAACCAGGTCAAAGCGCATCTCCTTTCGAGCATCCACAGGCATCACCAGTGCAGCGACATCAACACGGTCAAACTGTTGGAAAAAAGGAAGGGGTCGGCCACTCCCTTCCTAAGGGGGTCGGCCACCCCTTCCTAAGGGGGTCGGCCACTATCTTCCTAAGGGGGTCGGCCACCCCTTTCTTCAGGGGGTCGGCCACTCCCTTCCTAAGGGGGTCGGCCACCTCTTTCTTCAGGGGGTAGGCCACCCCCTTGTTGTGAGGGGTCGGCCGCCCCTTCCTCAAGGGGGTCGGCCACCCTTTTGCCTTGCAGGAGTCATCCTAAACCGCCGACATCACTCATCGCGCTCTACCATCAGCGCTCAACACCGATGGTCACTTGCGCCCCGCTGATGATACGTGCCCCGGCACTAAGTATTGCTCCGCGACAGTCGTCGCCCCCGCTGATGCGTGCCCCGCTAAGTATTGCTCCGCGACAGTCGTCGCCGCGCCCTTGCGCCCCGCTGATGATACGTGCCGGCGCTAAGTATTGCTCCGCGACAGTCGTCGCCGCGCCCTTGCGCCCCGCTGATGATACGTGCCCCAGGCACTGAGTATTGCTCCGCGACAGTCGTCGCCGAGCCCTTGCGCCCTGCTGATGATACGTGCCCCCGGCACTAAGTATTGCTCCGCGATCTTCGTCGCCGCGCCCTTGCGCCACGCTGATGATATGTGCCCCCAGCACCAAATATACCTTCGCGACAGTCGTCGCCGCGCCCTTGCGCCACGCTGATGATACGTGCCCCCGGCACTAAGTATTGCTTCCCGACAGTCGTCGCCGCGCCCTTGCGCCATGCTTATGATACGTGCCCCCGACACCAAGTATACCTCCTCGACAGTCGTCGCCGCGCCCTTGCGCCATGCTTATGATACGTGCCCCCGGCACCAAGTATACCTCCTCGACAGTCGTCGCCGCGCCCTTGCGCCAGGCTGATGATACGTGCCCCCGACACCAAGTACACCTCAGCAACAGTCGTCGTCGCGCCCTTGCGCCACGACCATGTTACGAGCCTTCGGGCATCCCACCTGTTCACCACACCATGCGCCCTCACCATGGACGTGGAACATGCTTCGACCTACTATCCGGAGTGTTCGACATTCCGGGGGCTCCGCTCGTAGTGCTCCGGCACGAGGACCCCTCACCGCGGCATGGGCTTATCGCCATCACGGGCCTAGTGCCATCACAGGCTTAGCGCCATCGCCGGCTCAATCACCAGGGGCTATGGTCCTCACAGCAGGATGGGCTCGCAACCCTGGAACCATCGTCGGCACAACCTTGAAGCCACCGACATCACACTTACAGGGAGCTCCTACGCGAAGACTTCACCGCAACGGACCCTAAGCACCAAGCGGTGACCATGGTCACTCATGTTGCTTTGGATCGTCGACACCACCAGGGCAATGACCCACGGGTCACTCCAGGACGGGAGCAGGTCCTTGGAGGGCATCGCGCCTAGTCCACCTGGCAATTGGCTACATGGACAACCCTCACCGCTGTCAGGTCCTCTGCGCGTCTCTTGACGCACCTCATGGGATTCAGTAAGGGCTTGGACTGGTGGCTGGGGCAACGGGCTACTCTGACCATGCTACCGCAGCATGATCAGTCTCCTCAGACAGGCGAGAGATGTCGCAAGGGCAGGGCAGCACGAACTCAGGGACCGGCAGTCCCAACGGAGAATCAGTGCTTTGGCCCCCCCGGCGACGTGTCGTTCCCAGGGGGTGACACATGTCAACTTATGACACATGCACATTTTTGCCTATAAATAGTGGACTTTGGAGCTTTTTCAAAGATCTTTTCTCTCGTTTGAACTTTTCACTTTCTCTCTCTAAAGAGACATTCTCTCTGGAATTTTAGTGAGAGAAACACACTTGGACTCCCGTCTCCGGACCCTCGACGCTGCATCCTTGTCACGGACGGTCGACTGTCGGCCCTGTTCGTCGTCGCTCTGCCTGCGCGGCGCTACCAGCCCTCGCTACCTGTCTGGGGAGCCTTGCTCTCAACCCTTACGCCGTCTTTGCTGTCTCCCGCGTTGCCTACCTGAAAGCTGACTCAGACTGCATCCTTTGTGGCACCTCCAAGTAGCATCGAACCCCTTTTTCGCATCAACAAAAGGTAAAGATCAACACTTGAAAATACAACACCATTGCAAAATTTTATGTAACCTAAAGCTGAAACAAGAAAGCCTCTGCAAGAAAATTGATAAGCACACTCCAGTACAGTCCTAAATCATAAATTACGTGGGAAAGACAGAACATGCTATACTCAAAGTGAATGGTAACGCTGTTTTTACAAATCATAAACTTAGTGGATACAGGCCTGTGAGAACTATACACAAAAGAAGATCAAGAATTCCATACTTCAGTTTGCTGTCCATCATGCTCCCAGCTGAGGCACACAACAGCAGCAGCGTGGGACTTTGTGCTTCTGAATAGCTTTCCATTCTGCTTCACAACAATAAAATAATTACAAAACACAAACACTATCATCACAGGCAAAGAAACCACAAATGAAAAAGGAGAACAATTAAAAAAAAAGCAATAACTCAAGTCTATCTTGTAACTCGAACTTGGAGGTTGTATGCATTTATCATGACAATTCGTATCATATTGGGATATGGAAAGATGGAAAGCTGTCGTGACAATAGCGTAAAATTGTTAAATTCTACTAAATTCTACTAACTGATATCATGCATTCAGACTTAGCAAGCAGCATGTTGAAACATTTCAAATCAACTCACTTCAACGTCATGCAATGATGTAGTTCCGTCTTCAAGGCCAACAGCAATTGCTTTTCCATCAGGACGCCAACATAAGGATGTTATGCACCTTCCTAGTTTGCGTTGAGATAAAATTTCAGAAAACAGGCTTTCACAAGGGAATTGTTGCCGATGCTTGAATCATATATTCAAACGAAAAGACGCAAATGATATTCGTTGTAAGGTAGATAGGATTCATACGAGAATTGAAGCCAATAGGAAATGCAAAGATCCAAGTAGAGGAGAGCTGGGGCATATCAGACTTTTGCCTGACATACTCCCTTACACTGCTAGCTTGCCGTTAAACAAGAAAGTTTTTCCTTAGCATTTCAACAATCTGCATGTTTTTTCCCCTAACACGACATTATCCCCCACAACTGCTTCCATTGATTTGGCCTAAGAAGCAACAGCTCAAAAAGTCAACTTATCAAACACCTTGAGCACAACCATCAATATGCTCAAGGACTACACAATGAACACTCTAAACCAACTCTACCCAACAACACAAATCAGACTCCTAATCAATCTCCATTCTTGTGTTTTGGTTACAAAGTTACATGAAAGCTTAATACTCCCTCCTTTTCATAATTTTGTCCCCTTAGAATTTTTGTGAATTCCTCCAATACAATTTGAACATACAAGACATCGACTTGACTCATTGTTTTTGCCCTAATCAGACTTGTAAAACCGTACTTATTTGGTCTGCAGTCACTATTTGACTACAAATGTCTATACCTAGAAGCTTAAATTCTATAGAAGAATTTCGCAAAGGGAGCAAAAATCATGAAACGGGGGAGCACAAGATATAAAGCTTCTGCATAATGAAACAGTGCCATTTTCCACCCTATTTCAATTAATCCCTCCAAACGACTACGTTCAAATGGGAAACAACATGGCAAGTAAGAGGGGCTAACCTGGAGAGACTGTCCATAGCCTCTGCCAATTGAAGCGATGCAACAGAATCTTGGAATCCTCTGTGACCATGGCCAATAGATCCTTCTCTGGGTTCCATTCCGCTAGCTTAATCTGCCAAAATCAGATGGCATAATAGAAAAAACAAAAAAAATTAAGTTAAAAGAAAAGCAAAACAGAATATATATACTCCATCCGCTTTACAATACTCCCCTTTCTGAGAATTTTTAGGAAATGTCTGAACATAGAATTGAACTTAATTAGAAGTTACAACATGAATCTATCTAGTAAGTATCGTTTGGCGAGTCAAACTAGGGCAAGAACAACGAGCAAATCCGATGCTTACATGCTCACAACATCAATTGGGACAAACATTATGGAACCGAGGGAGTAGCAAAAACGGAGAGACGAGTACAATTTACGTACGTGAGAGGCAAGTGGCTTGTCGAATTGAAGCTGAAACGGAAGCACTCGTTGAGCTTCGTCAGTTTCCATAGCTGAACTGCAAGTTCAAAGGGCGAGTGTTGAGTGAGTCTGCTCTGCAAAATTAGGGCGGGATATTAGATGATCCAACGGTTCAAACCACGACTAGGCGGTAATTTATATGACACTAAAGAGAAAAATTAAACGCTAATAAATATAACGTGATATAATTAATAAATAAATAATTATATACGTTTTTTTTAAGAGAAAGAGTAGAAATATATACCCAGATATGAAACAGTCGGATATACAAGAGGGAAAGTAGTACTCATCGCCGGGGCTCTTTCCAAAATACAAAAATTAACTACAATAAAAACTAGTTACAACAACACCAACTACAAGAATCAAAAACACCGCAGGAGATCAAGTAGAATCCCTGCGTCGGACAAGTTGTATCTCAGAAACCCACTTCTGACAAAGCCCTCCAGATCGTGAGACAAAAGCTGCTAAGGATGACGAAAGCCGTAGAGTACTGACCTTTCCTTCGGTGGCTAGCACCGAATGCAAACCCTTAATAATTATATACGTAAAAAATTGCTATACAATTGTATATGATTATATTATTTTATGAGTCAAGCTTTTGTCTAGAGTTTTTGAATAAGTCTTATTAACAATTTTTTTTTATGATCGTTGGAGTGTGAGGATTTTTAGGTTATTTTGAAAATTTTGCTTAACTTTATAAGCCATTTAATTCTTTATATATTTATTCCACCTTCCACCTATTGCAACTTAAATTTCGCATTCTCCAAAAAAGCAAATACCCGTTTCAGTAGAACAATTCTTCTCTTCTTCTTAATATTTGCAACTTCATCTCTTGTGTTATTTTGCTCTGATTTATATTGAGCGTATTTTCAACGAAAAGAAGAGGGCTGATATTCATCGCTCTGCAAGTGCATGTAATTGGAGATAAAAGATCATAGCCTAAACCTGAGAGGTGGCACGCCAATTAGCCCTTCGCGTTTAGCAACATGATCGAACATAAACAAGCCTTTGGTTGCTTGATTCTATAGTATTAGTGAGATCTTTTTAGATCTATTGTTTTATTTATTATTTTCAAGTCTATATTTGTTTATGTTCGTTCACGTTTGGAACTTCCATTGCAAAGATTATTTTTTAAGGATTATTATCAACAAGGATATATTGAATGAAATAGTAATCGTCGAGCAAATACGCACTATAAAGTATTGGTTGGGATAGATGAGTTGTGCTTTTCTTTTTTAAATTGTTTAGGATCCTACATAGTACCGCAAAGGTAAAGTTATCAACCAAAGACTTCTTTTGCTGCAAAAAAGTTGCAGAAATGACACTATTATTTGTATTTATTAAGGTAAAAAAATAAAATGCTCCTACGACTAAACTATCAAAGCGATCTCCAACAAATATGGACCTTGTAGTTGCCTAATGAAGGACTTTATCCAAAAAAAGCAGCTTAAAAATTTTCATTTCTTCGACCAAAAATATTTCGATGACAAATTGATGACGTACTGGAGATGATTTTGTTGGGGATGGAATTAATATGCCCAAGATCCAATGTCTTATGTAATGATTTGGACACCTTGTAATCAATATGTTTTGATTACTAAATGGCATTTGTTATCTTATTATCATATTTATTATTTGATAATTTGACTAATATGATATTGTCCTTGATTAAAATTAGAGACTTGACATCATGATAAGGATCATGATAGTGAGAGTCAAATCTTTTACTATTTAACCTAAATTGTTCTTGATCATAGGATCATTAAGACTGGGATATTGATGATCCAGATAGATCAATATATATGTGATGGTCTCTATAGGATGGAGATTAGTTGATCTCATTTACTAAATTACATATATAGATGATGCATATGGAGATATGATTATCGAACCGACTCAATTGAGAATTCCTAATGGTAAACATTACCATTAAACTGTCAATAGGATATTCTCATGAGGAACATGGTGTAAGAGTTTCCTTTGACCCGAGATCGTCATATTAATTAACAAGATATTTATCGTACTTTGATTTCGGACACCTAATGCCCGAGGGTGATAGTTGAATGGATATTGAGTATGATTAAATACTTGTTGAATTCATGATTAATCAAGAAGGAATCCATTAACTTTTGGTAATGAGTTTGAGCTCTATGATGATATTAATTATAATGACTAGATTAAGACCTTGGCCAGGGCAAATGAATGAATGAAGAAAATAAGTTTCTTATGTCATTCACTAATCGATTTATAATTGACTTGAAGCATAGTTGGTGACCTATTGGGATTTGACAGTTAAACCATATCCTAGGGTTAACCCGGAGCTGTAAAAATGGAAGGAAACATTATATATATTCTTCTTAAGGTTCTTAAGAGTAAAATATATTACTTCATGCTATCCCGTCGTTAAGGAGTGTTGCTAGACGCCAACCTTGATTGGTAAATTGGTTCGACTAATTTACTACCGGCTTAGTATTGAACCTATGGGGTCGCACACTAACGAGTGTTCTAATCTTTGCTAATGAATCATTTAATTTATTATTTGATGATTAAATTGGTGAATTTAATTTTATCAAAATAAATATATTTTTGATTTAGATGGAATATTATTATATTCTTTGCTAGCACCAAGAGTATAATAAATATTGGAGACAATTCGAGAATTTCCTATTTTGGAATAGGGAATAAATATTGACAAGATATGTGTCAATACCTCAAGAGAAATAAGAGGGATTTTCGGTTGAAATTAAGTCCCAAAATTAAGGACTTGGTATGCTAATCTATATGTCAACGTGTGATTATAAGGAAAGGTTTCCTACTTTGAATAGGAGACTAATTGCTTGATGGTCAACAAAATGCACTCGCACATATTAAGCCTAATTTTGTGGACAAAATATGTGCAAGTATACACACACACATGTGTATATATATATATATATATATATATATATATATATATATATATATATATATATATCACAGCCTATTTAAATGCTAATATATACCCAGATATATTTAGCAACTAATTAGGTATTGATGATGTCAATATATTTGGCGGTGATTATGAATATCACATGCTTAATTATTGATATGCATATATCAATGCATAAATTGTGGCTAAGACGCACATATATATATATATATATATATATATATATATATATATATATATATATATATATATATATATATATATATATATATATATATATATATATATATATATATATATATATATATATATATATATATAGAGAATGTTCTCTTGCATTTTCTAGTGAAGAAGATGAAATATGCAATTTCGTTTCTAAAGAAAATGCAACCGAAAAAAGTTATATAACACATGAGTGTTATTTCTAGTCCTTAAATTTTGAACCAAAAAGGATATTTTGGTTTAAAATTTCTTCAAGTTCTCCAAGGATTCTCTTTTTCAAAGGGTTGACAGTAAGGATTTGACTCGGTGTGGATACACATAGAGTCTTCGTATATTCGAAGAAATTTTTTGCATCAAGAACTTGCTTCCAGGTAATGTAATCTAGGGGTAGATTGCTTTTTAGTCCTTTCGCTGCGTGTTATGAACACTGTGCAATCCTACAGATTTATCTTTTAGCAACATACCAGAGAGGACCGACCTGAATTTAACAAATGAGGGGCAACCTTGTTCTCATCTTCTCAATTCCCTACTTTTTTTATGTTTACAAGCTAAAGTAAGAAGAAGAATAAGATACCTTTGTGGTGAAAATACATGCAATGCTTGGGAGATGATTGCGTATTCCACTTTAAAAAGAGGTTTAGTGTTGACAAAGGGTAAAATTAGCAATGAAAGATAACCCGATATGCACTCAAAACTAGAGACTTATGTAGTGTTTGAAATCACTTTCAGTTTTGATTTTCTTTTTTCAAAAAAAATAAATCAAAACCAGTTTAATTTTATTTTTTTACAAAAATAAATTGGTGTTTAATTAACCAGTTTTTATTTTGAGTTTTTTTTTATTTTGGTGCTTGATTACCCAATTTTTATTCTAAGTTTTCTTTGGCGGTGGTTGCGATGGCAGTGGTGGGGCATGACGGTGGCCACCGGTGGCGGGTGGTGGCTGTAGGGGGGATGGTGGTGGGGTAGTTTCAAAATAAAAACTAAAACTGAAAATCCAAAATTCCAAAATTGAAGTTTTTAAAAACAGTTCTGTTTTAAAAACTGATTTTCAAAATTGAAGGAAAAAAACAAAAACCATGTATTAAACCCTTTTTTTCTTCGGTTTACAAAACTGAAGAAAACAGAGCCTTAGTGTCACTCCCACGAAGGTAAGGTAGGGAGCCTGAAAAGATGGAAATGCAGGCGACGGTTGAAGCTCTCAGATGACGGTGCTTGGAGAAAAAAGCAGCAAGGTGCAGCAAACTAGCAGATCCAAATGATGTTTCTCGTCCTCTTTGGGCTTAGGGGGCAGTCTCCTTGCGAGGTTTGAACAGTGGTGTTTTGTGCAATCAAACCATTCCTACTAGATGTGCATTTGTAGTTACTTATACTACTAAAGTTTGGACTTGGATCATCTGTTAACGAGGGAGGTTACAGTACAGTGGATGTGATGCTAAGTTAACCAAATCTAGTTCCCACTGAAGCACAAGACTTCTCCAACCCCCCCCCCCCCCTCTCTCGCTCTGCTCTTACCTCTAATTGCAACGCTGGTGGCGAGGGTTGGATGTTGGAAGATGCAGCGTAATAGTCGAGAGTTGGTGGTTGGGGATGGCGAGATGACGTGAGAGGCAGTGGTGAGGGTCATGCTAGAAGCGTCACTGGCGAAAGGAAGGAATGGACAAGGTAGACCAATTCCAAAAGAGAAGCTGATTTTAGGGGGGAGGGGGGGGGGGGGGGGTGAAGATGGAGTTTTAGAGAGAGAGAGAGAGAGGTCGTTTCCGAGCACAGCGTTTGGAGTGCTTTTAGTGGGTTGCTAACATGACTTGATCTAGTGCGTCCATTTTGATATCCGATGGCTCTAACTAGCATTATAGCAAAGCAGACGATCCAAGTCCCTAAATTTTGTACTATTCTATGACTATGAGCTCACATATCTTGCCAGTTTTTGCTTACCACCGAAAAAAATCTCAATAATCTTGTCTCATTGATACAATGGAATCAATCCCTTACATTTACACAAATTTCCATTTACTCGTTTCATGCACATAATAGAATTAGCTAATCACTGTTCATGCTCCTGGCACAAACTTGGTTGCATAGACCCATGCATTGTTGGCCACAGGGTTGTCAAGGTGATCCAAAAGGTTCTCAAGTGGCCCCTTTCCGGTAACAATGGCTTGGACAAAGAAACCAAACATGGAGAACATGGCCAGCCTCCCATTCTTGAGTTCCTTCACCTTGAGCTCAGCGAAGGTTACAGGGTCATCGGCGAGTCCGAGAGGGTCAAAGTACTGTCCACCAGGGTAAAGGTCGTTACCCTCCCCGACTCCGGGAAGTCCGTTGATACGGAAGCTCTCGACGAGGCCCATGAGCAGAACTTGGAAGCCGAGCACGGCCAAGATGCTTTGGGCATGCACAAGGTTGGGGTTGCCCAAGTAGTCCAGGCCGCCTTCGGAGAAGATTTGAGCACCTGCCTTGAACCAAACTGGTTCCTTGAAGTCCACTTTCAGCCATTTCTCAAGCACTTCTGGGGTTATGCAGCCAAAGGCACCGAGCATTGCCCAACGGCTGTGGATTACCTGAACCATGTTCATCAACAAATAACATCAGTGGTTATTCTAATGTAATTTGAGTCCTTTTGACCTTTTAGCGAATTCCTATGATAGCTACTGAATACACGACATTGTCCTTTAAATTGTTAGACTCGTGCATTAGTTCGATTCAACCATCAGAACCACCTAAAATGTCAAGAGAATTCAAGATTTGGGATTAAGATTGTAAGGGAAGTTAGTGCCGAGTAGAATGACTAATCAACATGTTCACCAAGAGAACTGACAACTCAGATTTAACATAAATCACCTCAAGAGCTCTGTTCTTTGCAAAGGCTTCAGGGTCAGCTGATAATCCAGCGGTATCCCATCCGTAGTCTCCGGGGAACTCTCCGGTGAGGTACGAAGGTGTCTGAGCAGAGAAGGGTCCCAAGTACTTGACTCTGTCTGGCCCATACCACAGTTCATTTCCCTAGTGACCAAAAACCCCCACAAATAGAAATCAGATGCACCCAAATCAACCAATACTAAAGTGAAAACACGATGCAAAAAATGGGAAATTGAGAGGAAGCTAGCTAGCTTTGTTTGAGAGTAGTACCATAGTGAACCTTCCAGTTCCAACGGAGACAACATCCCTGAGAGCGTTTGCGGCCGGCGCCCGAGTCTTGCCCAAGAATGGGGTTGGCTTAAGAACAGTGGAGGCCATGGCTCAAGCTTGCTGTGGAGTATGTGTTGGGGTAGTATAAGCTTGAAGGTATGAAGTGATATCAGCTGCTTTTGCGGGGAGGAATTATATAGGCAAACCTGCTGGTTTCAAGTGGTTAATGTGTGTGGAGGGAAAAAAAGAGAGTGAGAATCAGAATGGATGGCTAGGAATGTGATGTGTGACTGCTGGTAGGGACACATGGAGTTCCATTGAGCCAATGAGGAGGCCATAAAGGATTTGATGTATCTTCATTCTAAGGCCTCTCATCCACATTTTTATCCTCTCTCCCTTCCAATTTTATTTTAAGAAAAAACTGTAATCACGCTCTACTTTTTACCACATAAATTTTATTTCTTCGTCAAATTTCTTGTGCGTTTTGCCAAAAAGAGAGTATCAAAACCAACTAAGCACCAATACTTCGAGGTCAACGGAAACCCTTATCTTCCTTTTTTAACACTAAAAGGTGGGAAAGACTAAAATGTTCATGCTGACCAACACAAGCACAAAAATGTCATTCCCTTCTCGTAAACCCCAACCGAAACCCGACATTTTTCACTATCTATCCACCAAACTTCCAATAAGTTTCTCTGCTGACACTCTTTAATGTTGCTTTCATGGTTTTTATTCTCCGTGATAAAATTGGAGTTTAAGCCCTACAAAATGGCGCTCGATTATCAATCTCCTACGAGGAATGTATACTTTTAGAATTTCGTATGCTTATTCATGCTGCAGTTGACCACCAAGATCTCTGGTGCGCTTATGTTATATGACGTTCTAAAAAAACATAAATAATTTATATGCGCGTAGAACTGGAGTGTAAGTCCTAAAAAATAGTGCTTGATTATCAATCTCCTGAAAGGAATGTATATTTTGGAACTTTATATACTTATTCACGCTACTGTCAACGACCAAGATCTCTAATGCCCTTATGGATATATGACGTTAAAAAAAAAAAAGGAAACTGAAAATTGACTTCCCCATTTGTTTTTCCTCAATATGTTGGTAATTTTGGAGGCTCAAAACGTAAAAAAAAGAATTAGGGACGCCGTTGCCGGGGATCGAACCCGGGTCACCCGCGTGACAGGCGGGAATACTTACCACTATACTACAACGACTTGGTTGTTATAGTTATCATCCTAAGAAACTTGTTGACAGTTATCATCCTAATTTATATTTTAGTGGCTCATTTGTTCATTAATGAAACTCGTTGACAATGATGATTCAAGTGAGATGATTAGAACATCTTGACTCTCTGCTATCAGCAAATTCTTCTTTCTCTTTAGGCCTCGTCGGCAAAAAACGAGCTCTATATTGCGTCAGATTTATCGTCCCTAGACAGAAATTTTTATTTTTATCTTTCCCTCAGCTTGTATGCATAATGTCCTATCCATCTCAGGAGAAAGTGGACCATGATTTCTCTGAAGACGAGGAATTTAGTGTTGTACGTACGATAGCTACCACATCTCCGACCGCTAACACTCATGCCCTTGTAGTTCCCCTACCACGATATTAATGGTCGCTAAATAATTCTAGTGACTTTTATTTAATTGAAGTTAAAAAAATGCTGTTTAGAATTACCGCTGAAATTGTTAGTTGAAAAGTCACTAAAAGCATTTAACATCTATTAATTGTCACTATATACGGGGTTGGAGGAAATTATGTAATGGTAAGAAGTTAAACTAATAATGGCCATTGTAAGCAGAAGTAAATATGTTCAGAAGATGTGAAATTGGTAGGGCAATGAGCTTTGTTTTTTTTGGTCGAAGTCCAAAGTATTCCATTATAATGCAAAACTATACATCTACAGCATTATAGTTCCTCTCTTCTTCACATGCATATAACTTTTAAACCGAGCTCATGAATAAAAAATTTCACTACCTAAGTATTATAATTGAGCCTTAAACACTATAGCACTTATCCCCCATTTCTCATACAACTGCTCATTTCTAGCTGTTTTAGGCACATCACTCCATCTGCTCACTCTCCATTTGATCCATTGGTATATAACATGCCAACAACCTTGAGGTTCTGCTTGCAACTGCTCATGGAATCTAGTGTTTCTCTCCTTCCACATGCCACTGATAGTAGCAGTATGAAGAGTTTACACTCTTGCTATGAAACTCTTACCTCTAAGAAGCTCTGATGCATCATTTAGAACTGATTCCAATTGTCCAGTGGAACCATCAATTCCAGTTGGTCAAAAATTGTTCTCCACAGTATTCGGGCATAGTGGCATTGGATGAAAAGATGATCAACAGTCTCTTGGTGGCCTGAGCACAGTAAACACCTATCATCTTGAGTAAGATTCCATTCTTTCAATTTAGATCTTGTTCTCAAACCATTTTTGCATAGCACCCACACTATTATAGAGCACTTGGGATGTGCCTGAGAACCAAACTAATTTCTCCCGTTTCACCATACTAGATTTAATTAGTTCTGATATGATTCCCGGCAGATTGATTGTAAACTTACCACTTGGATGTAAGTCCCATTGTAACACATCACTTTGCCCAGATCGGGGGGCAGGCATAAACTGAGCATGCTATTCACCTCTCTTAGTCCCTTAGATCTTGTAGGGGAGAGTCTCCAAGTATTATTGCATATTATCTCTGCTAATGAGTTCAGTTCCAATCCTGAATCATAGTCAATTCTCAGACCAAATTGATGATTGAGAGCTCCGCCAGGTAACCATCTATCAAGCCAAAGTCAAGTATCTTTGCCATCTCCAATTTTGTACGTACATAGTTGTTGAAAGCGACTCCTAAGCTTTAATGGTTTACACCATGTCCATGACAATGTTAATGGGGGTTTGAAAGTACATATGTGTTTATCTTTTTGATATAGCGATGACACCAACTAACCCACAATGAGTCCTTCTTGTGAACCAAGTTCCATAAATGTTTGCAGATAGCTGCTCTATTATATTCCTCTAGCCTTATAAGTCCCAAGTCACCTTCTCTTTTTGGTAAACATATTGCCTTTCATGAGACCTTGGCTCCTTCCTTTCATGAGACCTTGGCTGCTGTACAATGCTCTTTGTTTTGTCTGATTTGACGCTTACGACATGCATGCTATGTCTAGTGGCTGTGTTTTGGATATCTGTAGCTAGATCTCTAGAAATTGATAGCTATACAATGTTTTTGGTGTCATTTTCAGTGGGGGGAGTAGATGTACAGGTAGTTTAGAATGTAATCGGAACCAGAAGAGCTCAAGCATCAAAGTTTGGTTACCTGTTCGATGAGCTTTATAGCGTAGCTGAGTTAGGGTTTACTTATTCACTTCAGCACTACTTTTACTACTACATTTATTTGGTTTTGTTTAGAAAGCAAATTGTAAATAGAAGGATGTCTCAATGAAGAACCCTTTACTTCCCATTCCATAACTTTATCTCCCTTTTGTTCCATCTTTCCTTTTGGACTTCACCTTCCTCGGTTACCTGCTGAGTCAAATCCGCCCTCTTTGTACATTCCTTACCTTGAAGGAATCCTTTCGAATCCATAATATGTTCCTCAAACAATCTCTCTTTATCTTCCTTAAGGACCCATTTATATTGCCATTGCAGGCTACGACTGATGTTGGCTGTGAAAGCATTCAACTCATACCCAATTGGCAATCAATCTGCAATGAGAGAAGATTGGCTCAAGATTGCTGAAAGCATTTGACTCGTTACCAAATCGGAAAGATGTCTACAAAGCATTCATGGCAATCAATCTGCAATGAAACTCAAGATTGTGAAAGCATTTGACTCGTTACCAATCGGAAAGATGTCTACAAAGCTTATGTATTGAAGAAACTTGCAATGAATTAACTATTATTAAATTTAATTTCAAGTTGACTCACTCTAATATCATGTTCAAACATTCAACAACGAGGGAAGATGCCCACAAGACTTATGTATCAAACTATTTTTTGATGTATGGGGTTACATCTCAACAAGGACCAACCACATTTGTTTTCCTTTTTGCAGACGTATCAAACTAATCCCAAGTGATATTTCTTCCTTTTTTTGTGCTCTTTAAATGAAAAAGCAGCCCCATCACAACACGAATGCCATTTTCCCTATGCTTTTCAGCAGTACGATCCACAAAAGATTGATATTAGCAACATCTGTTGGACGACCTACAGCCATTATTACCCAACCTACAACTTCAAAGCTTATGCTTTAGGCCATAAATTAATCTGTGTATTACCCATGGTAATGGAGGAAGACAGGACAAAACACAAGATTTCCCAAGGCCCTACCATTAGATTTTCAACTCTGCCGCCAATTAAAGTTTTTACTATAAAGGTTTATGTTAAACCCTAAGGTTTGGCTCCTACCCTGTTACATGAATCTTTCTCCAACCCAGTGTATAGTGACAATTAATAGTCGCTAAATATATCTAGTGACTTTTCTTCTAACATTTTCAGTGATAATTCTTAGATTGGTCAACATTAAATTGAACAATCTAAGAATTTCCTTGTAGGCCTTGTAGGCATTTTTTCGATTGCTCATAAGCGGGGCATGGCTGCTAGGGAGCGGCGCTCATGGACGGCAGTTAGCAAGTCAATTTCTCGACGACGACACTAATGGTCACGGATGTCGGTGAAAGCGAGGTAAGATCTCGATTCTTAGATTTTCTACTCCTGGAAACCCTTCCTTTTTTGTATCAATTTAGAACGTGACAATTGATTTTTAGAACTTGCAATTTGCAATTAGGAATTGGTAGAATTTGGCAATTACTGCTAGTGGGATTGTCAATTTCAGATTGACATTTTGGTGCCTACCTTAAATAATTTTCCTCATTCCGCCACAGCTCTAAAGCTCAACCCTAGTTGTCGTGCTCGACACCGAAAAAGAAACTTCTACGTTTGCTTCTGTGGGCAGCTAGGGTTTTATTGGCGAGAGGGATCGGATGTGAGCTGAGAAGGGATTCGGGCAATCGGTCATCGAGTCCCTTCCTGTTTTTGTGATTCTACTCCCTATGAACTCCACTCATAGATGCTGGGTTCCTCCGGATTACAGTTTCCTCTCTCGCTTGCACTAGGGTTTCCTTCCATATTTTGGATTCAGATCTTTTTTTCTTCTGTGGGTGGGGGTGGTTTGTAGAAGAACAAGTTCCTCTGAAAAGTGCCCTAGAAGAAACAAAACAGTTATTTAGGTGATTGAAAGGGACTGGAATCCTGTTAGACTTGGGACATACAAAGTTAAAACCAAAAGTCAAGCGACAATTCCTTCTGTTGGATCTGAAATCATGTCAGATAGCTCGAGTCCTGCCCCTAGCCCTAGTCCTGTTAGCACTGACTATAGCCATGGCTTTGAGGGAGACATGAGACGCTGGAGAAGAGAAAGGCCGGATAGAATCAGCCCTTTGCCGGACGAAATCCTACTTCAAATCCTCTCTTTGTTGCCCATGCAAGACGTCCTCAAGACCGATGTTTTATCCAAAAGATGGCAATATCTGTGGACTTCAGTCCCAAGTGTCCGCTTTTCAAGCAGTTACTTCGAAGACTCTCGTTCCTTTGTAGATGCCGTCAACAAAATCCTTGTTCTTGCCGGCTGCGCTTGTACCAGAATGTTCGCGGTTGAGTTTGTAGACTACCAAGAGGAATTCGCAGCCGATGTAAGTTTGTGGGTTCGCTTTGCTGCGAAGAACAAAGTTGAGGAGCTCACCTTGGATCTAGGTCATGATTATTGGTCTTATAACAGTAATCTGTACTGTCTGCCCGAGCATATGTACGTGAATACATTGTTAACAGAACTGAGTTTGTCGAAGTGTGATCTCACGCCTTCTGGCTATGTTGCTTGGGATTCTCTGAAGAGTTTGTCAATTGGCTGCATCGAGCTGGAAGAACTTGTCCTGCGAAACATATTGTCGGGCAGTCCGAGTTTGGAGTTTCTGGAGTTGCGAGACTTTTATGGGATCGATCGTGTCCATATCAGCAATCCGAGTGTGAAGAAGCTAGTGATAAACGGGTACGAGTTTCGCTACGTTAATGAAGATGACGAAGAAGGCGTTGATGATCAGGTTTATTCGACCCTGGAGATTTCGGGTCCTAATCTTCATTCCTTGTCAATTCTGGGATCTTTGAAGAACACGAAGTGTCGGGTGACGAATGTGGCGTCCTTGGTAGAGGCTAATCTCAATTTTGACATCGTGAGTCAACGCACTGCAGACGACGAATATGAAGAATCCCAAAACATAGTAAGAAGACTTTTCCAAAGCCTTGGTGGTGTTCATTCTCTTACAGTTGGAACCTGGTGCATTAAGGTTAAGTCTTTTTTTCACCGTTCTCTCTTCAAATTTTTGGTTTTGCTTTCTTATGCATGGTACATAACATAACAGACATCCTTAAATTCATAATTACGGGAAGTGATCATATAAATCTCCCACAACACTGGACTGGGGTCCTTCACGTACATTTATTGAAAACTTATGTTCAGCTAATTTGGCCCGGTTACTAGAGATCGAATCTGGTTTTGTTGGTAGAAGGTCAAACTTTCTCTATGTTGAGAAGGTAAAAGTGTCTGATCTCCTTCTGTTCTGAATTGAATGGACGAGTCCGAGCTCCTCTGAAGCATAGCGCATTCGTCGTCATGGCTACTGTTGTACCACGTTCGAGAATATCTGTAATATGCCCTTCTGATGCAGTCTTAGCTCAATAGTTAACTTCCTTGATCACTTCAGGCTTCCCAAAAAGTACTTCATATGTAACTAAGGGCTCTACCAAAATATTGTTTTTTGCTAAATCGGCAATACAACCAACAAAAGTACTAATAATGAGAGCAATGGCCAACATCAATGGGGAGTGTCACTCTTTACCCGGCCAAACTAAGTGACACCCGGTCAGAATCTCTGGCAACAAATCCAAAGCCTTTCAAAGTAAGGAGCCAGGGCCGCATAAAGGAGTTTATAGTACTTTCAACGGTTAAGGACGAAGCTAACGAACTGTGTGGAGGGCCTATCGAAGCTCAAAGGGAGTTTATAGTAACAAACTCTAACAAATTTAGTTCCTAAATCCATATAAAGGCAGACAAACATAAAAACACAGACGTAGTACCATGACGCTGAATAGATATTAATGTTTGTCTTATGAAATTTGTAATACACGATGATCAAGTTTTACTTCGACTGTCTTATATCTAACGTGGGTTGATCTGCATCTTTTTGAATTTGCCAAGGTTTTATCAACATTCGACCTTGAACACGTGGCTTCGCCATGGCTAAGGTCAAAAAAACGCAAGCTCTTGACAATTGACACTGGCTACGATAAATGGGAGCTTCCTGGCATTGCAAGCCTTCTGGATCGCTCATTTTGTTTGGAGACATTAGTAATCAACATTAATCCATCCTTCACCGGACAGGTATACTTCCCTAAAACGAGTACACAAATTCTCTCTATATTCACTTCTGAATGCATGCATTTATGGAACTTCTTTGAACAATGACATTTATGGCTTGAGAAAATAATCAAACCTTAAAGGCATTCCTCAAAAAGAAAAAGTCCGTTCAAATAAACTGTAAGAAGTCCAAATGGAGAGATCCAGTGAAACATTTCTGGGCAGACCAACCCTATATTGGCGATTGGAAGATGGAAATAAGCTACAGCAAGGGTTTTTACCTAAATTGCTCTCTATCTTGGCTATTAAAGTGCATATGTTGCTACCAAACCCTTTGGCTTTTAGGTATAATTGGCGAGAAGAAGTGATTTTTTGGGTTCCCATAACTTGGGAGACGACGGATATTAATACGAATGTTGACTGTAGTAGTATATGTTAGTGATAATTGTTTAGTACTTAAAACTGTGACTATATACTGATAGTACTGCATCTCTACATGACGATAATTTTGTTATTTTAGCCTCACATTGGCGCAAGGTTTCCCGATTTTCGCAATTCCAACCAAGAAAGGTATTGGGAAATCCAAGAGAGGGTTTTTTGGTGCTTACTCCGCCATCTCAAGACAGTGACAGTTAATCAGCTGGTCTACGGAGGAAGATGCGGGGCTAAATTTCTGCATTTCTTGCTAGGGAAGGCAAGGTGCCTGGAAAAGATGACCGTCAACCCGCCTAAACAGCACTCGTGGGACAACTTGTTTCGTGCAGCTCAGAAGCTGTTGAGCGCTCCGAGATCTTCCCCTAAAGCAGTAGTTGTCTTCAACGCGCGGCGTTGAGATTCCAAGTTGGATCCTTTTTGGACAATTATATAGAGAACTATGTTTTCTTTGTACTTGTTACATAAATTATTCATGGGACATGGATTTTTTCTTATTTTTTTTTGGTTTATGTGATGACTAGAGATGTTGGTTGTTTGTGCCCAAGGCTTATCTTAAAGTTGCTTATTGAAGCCTTTCCAGAGACATTGCAATTTGTTTATACTTCAATGAGTGCGGTTCACGCTCACTACAAGCATTTCTAAGATGAAAAAAACTTCATGTGTATCTTTAAATTTACAGCAGAGGGGCGGATCTACCCTTTGACGAAAGTGGTCATTTGAGAGAACCAAGTTTTTACTAGTGCTTTGCCTGATTAGATTTTGGGAAAAATAGGGTTGCTTGATCACCGTGTTATTCTGTAACTTCGCACCTAACACAAAATCTCGACCATCTTGCTGAATATTTAGCTTTTTATGGAAATGAAGGTTTTGTAGAGAAGTCAGTGTACTTAAGAGAGAAAATTCTCATAACTCTTTTCAAAGTTATCCAATTTCTCTCCCCATTTACATCGTTCTATACGGAGCCAAAAGGAAGCATGAAACCTTTTTGGCTATTAGTCGCTATATCCAAATCCACTTGCGCAATCTGCCGTAATCTCCGCCGCCGAGCACCACTGCCACCAGCATATCATCATATGTATTCTCTACCAATTCCGCCGCCCATAGCCACTGCAGCTGAGGTTTTTTTTTCCTGAACCTCCAACGACCAGAAGCAACCAACTGCTCAGAGTTTACCCATTTAATTAAACAATCACGGTAATGCCTCAATGCTTTTCATTGGTCTGTGATTTTTCATAATGCTTGATCTCTTCAGGTACCCGTTTAGACATACCTGCAAATATGTTTAAGCTGCTATCTACCTGCACATTAGCATTAGGGGTGAGCACGGTGAGCACCAAAAAGTTTAAATCGATACAAATCATTTAACCGGTCAAACCGAACTAATTCAATTTGAACCGTCCAAATATCTTAATGGTTTGGTTTCATATTTCTCAAACCGACATTGGTTTTGTATGGTTCACTGTTTATATTTTTTAAACCGAATCAAACTGAGATATGTTACTCTACTTTTAGTAACATTCATTGACAATTTCACACATATGATAGTAAGCAAATCTATACATACAAATCTTGAAAGTTAAATAATAGTAATAATAATAAGAACACTTATAACACAAAATTTTCGTGACTAATAACTACATATATATAGTCATACATCAAGGAGCACTTATATATTGAATATAACAAGATTTACGTAATTTAGTAAACATATAACTTTAATTTTTAATCATTGTTGGATACAATCGTAGTTTGCAAAGGAACGGCATCTTTAAGTGGACGCAAACCTATCAAAACTGACTAAACCGAACCGTCCCAATCGATGGTGTTTGGTTTGGTTCGGTTCGGTTCAAAAAAATTTAAACCGAAGGGTAACGATTTGGTTTGCGATTTGACCTCCAGACCGAACCATGCTCACCTCTACTGCACATAAAGATTACTTGTTTTCAGTTACCAATATGCGGAAGCAATATAGGTGCAAACTGTTACGTAGCACTATATTCTTGGCTGATTTGCTCCCAGGGGCGGATCCATTAAGTTTAACCGGGGGGCCAAATGGTGATAAAAAAAAATTGAGGGCTAATATAAAAAACTTCAAAAGGTTCATGTTCACATAAGATATGATTTGTTTAGTCCTATAATTTTACCATTTATAGTGATTTATTTAATTTGATAAGGTTCGTCAATAACAAATTACTAATCTTGAGTGAAAGAAGTTTAACTCCTACATGAAAATACATACTATTAATGTGATAACTAATTATACGAGGATAATAGTGCATGTATAAGTTAACATACTTTAAGAATTTAAATGAATTTTTTTTTAACCTTGATCTATTAATGTATTTTGTAATCTGAAGATTTATAATTTCGAATTTGAAAAAATGAAGATGAAGCAAAAAAAAAGATAAAGACTACGGCGGCCGGTAATACAAAAAGTTAAAAACAAAACAAACAGAAACACCGATACATTAATGTTATAATTTAGTGACGTTTTTCGTAAATATTTTAAATTTAATTTTGCACTAATTAACAAACTAAAAAAAATTCCAAAATTTGGGGGAGTGGCAGTGGTCCCCCCTTGGTCATGCATTTGGTCCGCCCATGTTTGCTCTTGCATGTAACTACGAATTGGATTCTCTTTTTCTGAGTAATACCAAACATTCGCAAATAGTCTGACTTCCAGCCAAATATTTGAAACACTCTTAAGAGCCACTAAATTTAATTAACTTTTTTCAAATGCATGAAGCGGCATCTTGGAGTGCAAGGGCAAATTGGGATTTCATCTCCTCCCACAATCTGATATGGGGAGGGGCCTCTCGAATGTTAATCATCTGCACTGTTATTATTTATGCACATTCTGAATGATAATAGAATTGAAGACATACGCAACAAAACACACACATAACACGCTATCACTCTAATGGATGGCTCATCCGTGGGTGCTTGGATGGATCCATCGTTGGGTGCATAAATGGGCCCGTGTGTTTACCATATTCGTTTTCTGTTTTCATTTTGTGTTTTTATGTTCATGATTTTCATATTAGCTTTCTCAATCTTTGTGGTATTACTAAAACCAATCTGCTGATTTTTGTGGCAGCTAGTTTGCTACTAAAAGTGGCGGATAGTATGAACAGAGTTTATTCCTTATCCACGTTGGTGCTGACCAAGCAGATATTGCGTGAGTTTGATTGATCATTTTAAAATTTTGTTACCAATGCTGACTAAAAACTTCGCTTTTATGCTCACAAAAGATTCTTGTACAAAGTGACTAATGAGCTATGTTACATAGACTCTTCAGAATACGTGAAATAGCCGTGTCGGACACTCGTCACTTTGACATGAGCATGAGTTATGTATCGGACATATCTCATAAGATATGGTATTATTATAAAGACTCTCTTATAATGTTGTGTTGAGTTTGTTTGGCTTTGAGACGAGACAATTTTTCAATTCAAATCACGTGAGTCGCAAAAAATAACATCTTACCTTAGAAGTAACTAAAAACAAATAATAGATATGAATATTATGCCATGTCCCCTTGTCTTGTGTTTCAAAAATTAGGCGTATATGACACTTGAACACGAATTCGATCCTAACACTCATATCGAATCTATGTAACATAGCTAATGAGTCTGAGTAACCTCAGTGATTGCATAGACACTACGTTGGGTTGCAAGTACTTTCGGAGGGAAATTTGTTACTAGAGGGGAAGGGAAGATCTTGACAATTGAATATCTATACAAATTGACAAGCATTTTCGCATAATCATACTTGCATTTTTGCATAACATGACTTGTATCAAATTTTGAACAACACGAATTGGGGAGAGCGTAATTTGGGAAGACCGAATTAAATGATTTCAAAAAACTCCCTTGTTTTTAAGTCAACCCCTTGTTCATAAATTTATAAAACTCACCCCGATTTTTCTTAATTTTTCAGACATAACCCACCTTCCACAAATATTAATTTCCAAAACCTCTCATTTCCTAATCTTTCCCTAGACTTAATAATACTGCCAACCAACGGAAGCACATGTTTTATACCATCTTGTTGCTTTGCCTAAAAGAAAATGTCTAGAAGTAGCAGGCAAAACGTCTTTGTCACCTACAATGACACTCATAGTTTTAAACAAAACATAACATTGAAGAGTTCTTAGCCAAGGGGTTTAAGGTCATAAACGGTTGTTTTCAGACTTTTCGTGCAAATCTGCGATCTAAGATATCTGCGACATCTGAGGATCGAGTACTAGTCAATGCTTCCAAAGAATCAACGTCCCTCGAGACAAGTTGACAGAGGAATGAGACAAAGAGTGTTTTGGTAACACATTAGAATAGCCAATTGCTAATCTTCTGGGGCCCTTTCAACAAAATATATTAGTTTCTGGTGGAATTTTGTTAACCAGCTGTTCGGTATCTACTTATTAAAAATAAGACACGTTGCACAATTGTAAATTACTCCTGCCCTTATTTATGTGCTCATCTGTCTTAGAGGTTCAGAGGTATGGATCGGAAGACACGGACTGAGGGAGAGATGGAGCTTCAACATTTCAACCATGATCATCCATTGTTATTCAGGGAATTCATACCAAACGAGGAGGAGGAGGAGGAGGATGACGATGACGAGCATCAGGAGGAGGAGGAGGAGGATGAGAAAGCTTATCTCTGCTCTGGGTGTGGGGAACTATTCTCTGGTGCCTCCTACGGATGTAGCCGGTGTAATTTCTTCCTTCACAAAGAATGCGCAGAATGACAAGAATGGTATCAATTGTTGTGTATTTCTCATTTACATGTAGCACTATATATATACACTGAAGAACTAATTCTATGGGCTAAAATGAAGCTGTAGAAGATGAAAATTCTATAACTATACCCAAAACTTAAGTTATACAAGAAGGAAGAGAAATAGATCATGATATTTGTTATGGGCTGTCAAGACTCTAAAGTTAAGCACTTATTTAACATGTGCATGACATTTGTTATGGACTGTCAAGATTCTAAAGTTAAGCACTTTTTTAACATGTGCATAATCCCGGTTGATACTCCCCCTCAAGTTGGAGCAAAAAGATTTCGAATGCCCAACTTGCCGCAAAGATAATGAAACTGGTGACGCCCAAGTGCTTTAGTGAAGATGTCGACGACCTGCTGTGCTGTGCGAACATGTGCGGTACTAATGTTGCCAGCAAGTAGTTGCTCTCTAACGTAGTGACAATCAATCTCAATGTGCTTGGTCCTTTCATGAAAGACCGGGTTCGAAGCAATATGTAATGCCGCTTGATTGTCACAGAAGAGTCTCATGGGACAATCATGGTGAACGCCAAGAGAGAGAAGAAAGGATTTGAGCCAAGTGAGCTCGCAAGTGGTTACCGCCATCGAACGGTATTCTGCCTCAGCAGATGATCGAGAAACTGTCGGCTGTTTCTTGGTACGCCATGAAATGGGGGAATTTTCCAAGGAAACAAAATATCCGGTAACGGAACGCCGAGTGAGTGGGTAGCTGGCCCAGTCCGAGTCACAAAAGGCATAGATCTGAAGAGGACTATCAGCCGGCAAAAACAAGCCTTGGCCCGGGGCGGCTTTAAGATACCGTAAAACCCGAAGTGCGGTGTCCCAATGTTGGGAATGAGGAGACTGCATGAACTGGGACAAGACATGGACCGCATAGCAAATGTCAGGCCTAGTGATGGTGAGGTAGACAAGGCGACCAATGAGTCGCCGATATGGTCCTGGGTCGGAAAGGAGAGGACCGCCAGGAAGAGCAAGACTGTGGTTCTGTTCCATAGGGAATGCAGCGGGCTTGGATGCAGATAAATCGGATTCAGAGAGGATATCCAGTGCATATTTGCGCTGAGAGAGAAAGAGGCCACGCGGTCCACATGCTGCTTCGATGCCCAAAAAATACTTGAGAGGCCCGAGGTCTTTGAGCTTAAAGCAGTCATTAAGATACTTTTTGAACGAAGAACAGGCAGTGCTGTTATTCCCAGCGAGTATCAAATCATCCACATACACAAGAACAGAGAGAAAGACATCCCTTTTCCGGTAGGTGAAGAGTGTGTGATCAGCATGCGACTGAAGAAAGCCATAAGAACGTAGGGCGGTGGAGAGCTTTGCAAACTAGTTGCGGGGTGACTGTCGTAAACCATAGAGAGATTTGCGCAAACGGAGAACCTTATTTGGGCTAGAAGAAGAGAATCCCGGAGGTGGCCGTATATATACTTCTTCATGGAGATCACCATGCAGAAAGGCATTGTTTATGTCCATTTGATGGAGCTCCCAATTTTTAATAACGACAACTGCTAAGAATACCCGGACGCTCACCATTTTAGCAACTGGGGCAAAAGTCTCGGTATAGTCAAGTCCTTCAACTTGAGTATCCCCTCGAACCACAACCCTGGCCTTGTATCTCTCAATAGACCCGTCAGAGTTGAATTTAATTTTGTACACCCATTTTGAGCCAATAGGCTTCTTGCCAGGACGTAAGTCTTCAATAGTCCAGGTACCATTTGCTTCAAGAGCATCAATTTCTGCTCGCATGGCTGCACGCCACTTTGGATCGTGGGATGCAGTCTTGTAGGAATGCGGCTCAGAGCTAGAAGAAACTGCATCCAAAAATTGAGTGTGCGCAGCAGAAAATGACTTACAAGATACAAAATTAGCCAGAGGATACCTCGGACCGCTAGAGCCGTTGGTGGGTGTTGAAGATGCAGGGGGGAAGAACTTGAGCAGTGTGACATACATAGTCCTTGAGAACAGAAGGAACTTTCTTTTGTCGCTTTCCACGACTAAGAGTGGGAGACGGAGCAGTAGGAGAGCTCGGTGGAGAAGCCGAAGATGAGATCTCTGGGTCAGGACCCGCAGTGATACCCGACGGACCAGGGGAAGGAGTGGCAGCCGGCGAGGGTGGCGGATCTCCCCCTGTCACTGGTGGTGTGTCTCCCCTATCATCGGAGGGGATGCCATAGGATGTTCGGCACAGTCCCATGCTGGGCAGAAAGTGGTGGTCGCGGGTGTAGGAGAAGGGCCGAGAGGTGTGGTAAATGGGAAGACGGTTTCCTCAAACTTCACATCCCGGGAGAAGAAGACTTGATTAGTTTCAAGATCATATACCCGCCAACCTTTCTTGCCCGGGGGATACCCAAGAAAAACACAGCGTCTACTTCTAGGGGCAAATTTGTCTGCGAATTTTGTGTGAGCATAACAAAGACACCCAAAGACCCGAAGATGGGAATATGATGGGACCTTTTGGAAGAGGAGTTCATGGGGTGTTTTGTGTTTGAGAATGGCTGAAGGAGTACGGTTTATGAGGTGAGCAGCGGTAAGTACACATTCCCCCCAAAACTCAATAAGTAGGTTGGCTTGAAAACGTAGGGCTCGGGCGACCTCTAGAATATGACAGTGTTTCCTCTCAACCCTCCCATTTTGTTTGGGTGTATCAACCATAGATGTTTGGTGTAATATACCGTGATCATTGTAGAATTGGGTCATGGGCTGGGAATCAAATTCATGGCCGTTATCGCTTCGAATTATTTTGACGAGTTTGCCAAATTGGGTATGGACCATATTGCAGAAGTTTCTAAGCAAGGTACCAGTCTGACCCTTATCATGCATTAAATAAACCCAGATAGCCCTACTATAGTCATCCACAATTGTCAAAAAATATTTTGCACCAGAAATAGTGCTTACCCGATGGGGCCCCAAATGTCACAATGTACCAATCCAAAAATATCCATAGCACGACTAGTACTATCAGGAAAAACAGTTCGACTGTGCTTTGCACGACAACACACATCACAAATAGTTTTAAGGGAAGGGGAAACAACTGAAACTGTAGGAAGATGAATAAAAGGCTGACTGGAGGGATGCCCCATGCGCCGATGCCAGAGCTCGTAGGACTCAGACTCAGAGACGGCGGCCACTGTAGCAGTAGAGAGTGGCTGAACCACTGTAGCAGTAGAGAGTGGCTGAAACACGAACACCCCCCGATGCATCTTACCCAGTCCAATCGGGCTCTTCCAAGTGTGGTCCTGCAATACACATATATCACTGGAGAAAGCCACAGAGCAGTTAGCGTCAGTAGCTAAACACGAGACAGAAATAAGATTAACAGCCAAGTTTGGCACATAGAGCACGTGGCGAAGAGTGATGCCGTCTGCCAAGGAGACACTGCCTGCTTTGATGGAATTAGTTTGAAGACCGTCCGGTAAGCCTACCGGAGAAGGTGGAATATCCCAAATACTTGAAAAGAAATTCAAATTCCCCGTCATATGGTGCGAGACACCGCTATCAATCAACCAAGTATGTGTAGGAGGCAGAGATTTACCTACGAGAGAGTCTGTACCCGATGGAGAGGATTCCAGAAAAGTGATGAGGCGTTGCATCTACTCGGGTGTCAGGCCCGGAAGAGCGGAAGTGGCGGCGGCCTGTGCCTGGCTGAGAGAAGGGTTGTTGTTCTGTGTCGCGGCGGCAGAGGCCTAGAGTGGGCCAGATGAGGAGCCGACTGCGTTCTGTGACATGGCAGGTGATCCACGACCCCTCCCTCGCCCCTTACCAGGGCGAGCAATACCAAGGCGGCGATAACATTTCTCCTGTGTGTGACCCACCCAATGACAAAACGTGCACCAAGGCCGTCCTGTAGGTGTACGGTCTGGGTCACTTGCGCGACTACGAGCGACGGTCGTCGTGGTGACAGAGCAAGGCCGTGAGCGACGGTCGGCGCGATTACGGCGAGCGACGGTTGTTGCGACTACGACGGAGCAGGCCGCAAGTGACGATCGTCACGAAAAATTGACTGTTGAACACGTGACATGAGCATGGTTGCTTTGACCGGCTTGGGGCTTTAAAAAATTGACTGTTGAACACGTGACGTTTTGCGCAAAAAGGGACCTCTGGTGAACCTTTGAGTGCGACCAAAGTAGGTTGGAACATATGTTTTTACAATTAACTCAACTAAAACACTTGCGGGCCGCTCCTTTCTGAATTATGCCTAAAATTTTAAACACCACTTTTTAATCCGTAGGATACAGATGTTGCTTCGTACAGTAACAAAAAGAATATTTTTATACAAAGAGCATATTCGGAAGGAAATCAAAATAAAGTACGGAAAATGAAAAGTTTACCCAAAGAAAAGTTTTCAAGAGTACTTTGTAGGCCTATTTGAGCCCTCTACACAAAATGCAATGAATTAATATAAAGTAAGAGTGAAAAATCAATTTCAACAAAGAATGGTTTAGGAACTTATTTTTTAGAATTAGAAAGTAGCCTAGCTATTTGTGTAACTAAGAAGACAAACCTTCTTGTGGTAACTCAACTACTCTTCTAACTTGATTTTTATTGTAATATAGTTTTTCAGATTAATCTTATGGGAAAAAAAATGGATCCCTTTATGATCACGAAAGGTCAAAAGGCTATTTAAAATTTGCTACTTTTTTTTTTATTTATCTTTTTGGCTATTCTCGGAAAGAGTATCTCTGTGGACTTCTACTCTTTATGATTTATGCAAGTAAAAGTAAAAAGAAATAATTAACCAAACTCACCACCTCCCTAGCTTCCGAACACACAAAATTGTGGTAGTTGAATTGAATTTGAAAGTGCTTGCCTCTCCGTTTGAGAACAAAATGCGATTGCTCTCTATCTACGTCTATTAAATATATCTAATTGAAATTACTCTCACTTCGACGTCATACTGATCGAGAATAGTCCTAACCCTTTCGGTCAAATGGCCCTCTGAAGGCGCTTGCTATTTACGGAACTGTACTGGTAATTGCATTTAAGTTTGTGGTATAGATGGAAGCATGCTTGTCGATCTTCAGAAATAGATCTCAGGTGGGAATAGCCTCGGTGGTTTAAAATCATTCGATTAGGAAGCGAGGCGTATTAACAGTGGCGGAGTCAGAAACGTTGAGCGGAGTGGACACTAGAACTTTTTTTTTTTAAGCTTCAGTGATAAAGATATTCACAAAACTCATGCACCAATATGTTTGTCTATGCTTTTACTCTAGCAAAAGTTAAATTTTCATAGAATTAAATCCACTTTCAACCTAATAAAATAGCGAAATTCGAATTCCCTTGGTTCCGTCTAGATGGCTAAAGCTGAAGCTCAAAAAAGAATTATTTGATATTAAAGGCCCAATTGCTACCATAGTTAAACTTGCAAATTATAAATTCCAAACACGGATCTTATCATGAAAATCGTTGTCTTGACCTTCAGGTGTTAAAATACAAATAAGGAGTTCACCGTGAAATTGCCACCAGCCAACAAGCAGCACTTCAGCTTGATTCAGGCATCTCAAAAATAGAAAAATATCTTTCTGTTACAATACCAATCAAGGGTAGCAATTTTTACTCCAAAGCCACCAGATGGTTGGCTCGACTTTATTAGGTCTTACGCAACATGTAGACCAGCCAGAGGAGGGAGAGAAGAAAACAGGTGAGGGCAGAGGCAGAGAATGCAGTGTAGCAGTCAAAGCCAAAAGGTGGTTTGCCAGTGGCCTTGTAAAGTCTAAACTGTGTGATTAAATATGTTGACTTTATGTATTTACTTATTAGGAGTTTGAATTTTGTTTTTTTTTTTTGTATTTATTTATAGAAGTTTAACGTTCTAAATGACTAAAAGAACATTTCTTTTAACTTTTGCTAAAAATTTTAGGTATTTTAACATGAAAAATAACTAAAAAAAATCTTATTTAAATAATTTTAGAAATTTTAGGTGGACACTTTTATCATCGTGGATAAAATATATCACATAAAAGGAAAAACTTTTGGAGGAGCAGGTGGGCACCGGCCCACCTGTGCCACCCGTTAGCTCCGCCATTGTCGATGAACACGTGAAACCTAGTGTAGTCGATCCTACATTTCACAAGTTTAAGGAGTTTCACGAAGTGAGAGCTTACTCGTTGCAACAGTTCATCGAGGATACGTTTTGGTTTCGCAAGTACAAAGCCTTGAACTCGACTAGTTTTTGAGCTTTACGTACAGTCGCTTCATGGTTAAAGAGCGAGTGGTTCTCTTCCAGCCTCCAACCATTTTGGCTTCCAGTTCAGGTCATACTTGTGTTTAGGCAGTTTGGTATGGTTCACTAAAACCTTCTACTAAGATTCATGTTGCCTGAGCAGGTAGTGACAGATGTTTTGAAATTTCCACAAAACTAACGCCACAGCTGTTCATGCTGTGAAAGGGTGCTTCTATTCCTTTCCAAAAAGGATGCCTGTTGGCTTTTTATTTGTTAAAAGCAGAAGATTACGAGGGTGTCCTTGCATATCCTTGTTTATAAGCTAAAGCTTTATCATTTTGATATTGTAATTTCCTGCTGCTGTTACTTATAATCGATCACGCTACCATACGTTTTAATTGCGGGATCTATCTATCATCTAACAAATCATGTGAAAACTACATTTCTTAGAAGCCAAGACAAGTTTAGTTCCTAGATTTGTTCAAACTTGATTGATGAAGAGGCAGAGACCCACATTCTTAGAAGCCAGCTTTAGAGTATACAATGGCATACATTGGTAGCTCTATGGTGCTGTTGTGTCCACAGCTGTGCATCTTAATAAGGTCAGTATTATCCTAAAGACGAGGTTGATGGAGTAAGGCAGGAAACCACATCACCTAAAAGCCAGCTTTTGAGCTGACAATAGTAAATTCATTTGGGCAGCTACAAGTACTTGCTACAGATATACCGTAAATCACAAAGAGGATCAGCTAAGGCACATAAAAAAGCCAGCTTGTAACCGAGCACAATCAGATTAAGGTACGTATCTTACAAAGAAGATCACTATGTGCAAAAAGCAGTGTGCACAGAAATCCCAAAACCATTGCATCTTATTATGGTAATAATATTACTTCTGGCACAAGTACTGTTACCATTATATAATTGTATTAGTTTGGCTTTGAACTCGGTGATTGCAAGCCAGGCAATATAAAAGTATAATCTCTCACATTCAACTGAAAATCAACTCTGTACACTTCCCAAGATTCCAAACAACTAATAGCAGAATAGTCTATTCACGGATTTCGACTATATGCTCCTACTAGTTAAGATATACATCATGTCTAGCATATAGTTAAGCACTACGGTCTGGAAAGGATGTACAAGTAGACTATCAGCCTAATTCTGCATATACCCATATGAATGTTATTGATGTAAAGCCGCAGGTGAGCAAATAACCATGTCTTAATGGGAACAGCAACGAGGTAAATTAGAACCACCAAAAATTCAGCTATAAAACAAGATAGCTTAAGGACTTCTACATTGAGACACCAGTTGCAGAAGCTTGGAAAAAAGTTGAATTACACAGAGAACAGTTGAGCTACGAAGTTCTGCCTCCAGACACAAGCTAAGAAGTATCCCAAAAATATACATGATGTTCGGTTAGTACCTGATAATGTTCGATGAGATTGCAAATTCATGGATGTTGCCCACTAAATAGAATTACGGCCTTGCGGGAGTATCTTGGTAAGCTTAACAATTTTTCAAATTGTTCAAAACTCTGATCCAAACAGCATACCATAGCTCCGCTGCGAAAGAACCTTGGCGCATCAAGAACTAGTTTCTCAAGTGCAAATGCATGCTTAAGCAAAACTTCTACAAACGAAAAGGTGTATCTGCAATAACTTGTCCAGAAGCGAGATATCTTAACAGATTTGAGCTTAAGGACCCAAAGAAGTCTTGATGTCCAGTAGTCCTCACCGTCGAATCGACAAAGGTTGTGGGGTCAGTCAAGGTTCTGCTGAAAATGATCTACACAAAGAATCTCATTAGGCAGGATACAGTCTACTGGTTGCATATGATTAGTTCATTGATTAAAATCAACACAAAACTTCAATCCAAACTCACCGATTTCGCCACAAGCGTCGGAATGTTCTTTACACAACGTATACCATATGTTAATACTTAACCACCGTCATTTTTCAGGTATTAATCAGATAAACTTTGAGCACTACATCCTACAGTCTGCTGTCTGCTTTAGCCTTTTTCAGGTTATATTTTTTAGTATCAATCATGCTTTCTTATCTTTTTCCACATGTGGGCCAATACAGATATAGTGCTAGATAATTGTTTCTTTATCTAGCTGAACTTTGTAGCAAGGCTGCTATTCCTGGAAGCTCCCATTTCCTCATCTCAGCATCTATCGTTAAACATCTGCGCTGCGATCGAGGCAATGGCGAACCTTTCAACTCGAGCATCGATAGAACCTTCATCATACAGCAACGGGAAAAATCAAGTCAAAGTCAATATAAAAACTAAAAAAGATTAATTAACAAAGATCAAACTCTAAAAAGAACTGACCATAATACACCAGGACCCTATCATAAGACTCTAGAAACGACATCAAATAACATATCACATTCTTGCTTATAATTATCTCTCTATCGTCACCTATGTTCATTAATTGAACGAAATCAAGCTTAACATCAAACAAAGATGATACGTTCACCAGCCTCACCCCCTTCTTCCCCAAATCTCCGGGAGCCGATACCTCCAACAACGACTCGTCTACTTCGAAGGGATCCCAATAACCATTTAGCACCAATTCACTCAAACTAACCGAATCAATTTCAACACGAGTGATACCATCAACAACATGACATTCGTTCAATACTTTGCTTGGCCATTTATTTTTCTCTCCATAAACGTTTTCAATCAAATACTTACTAAAAAGTTAAACCACTTTCAATTTCTTTTTTTGAAACCTTATTAATAAGATTGTAAATTTCAAGAGAAATAACTTTGCTTGGCCCTGAGAATATGTACCGGATTTAATTTGACAAAACTTCATTAAAGGAAATGTTATCTTTCTCATGCATTTCAAGCAAAGACAAAGTAAAGGTTAAAGCACTTTAATGGTAAAATCTTTCAGCGCAGCGTAAAGCTCCATGATCTCAAGTGAGAAGCTATTGACATATAGTCAACCATCTACCTTATCTTATTTATCGTGTTTATATATGTGCATATTTTCCCCTCCTATTTATTGATATCTGTACTTGATGTCATTAACTTATACCATGTGGAACAAAGTTGGTTCTTCAAAATTTTATGAATAATTGTGAGAAATTATTAATCTATTGAATATCGATAACAACTAAGAGATTCACCGTATACTAGTGCAATTAAGTGGGAGAACAACTGATGATAATAATATATACCAGTTATAACCTAGACCTCGATTTAATTACTTAAACTCTGGCAGTGTTATAAAAAGCGCGCCTAGGCACAAGGCGCGCCCAGGCACACCACATGCGCCTCGCCTAGGCCTAGGCGAAGCGCTTTCGATAAGGCGCGCGCCTTATGCACCTGGGCGGCAAGGCGTAAGGCGCTACGCGGTGGGGGAGCCGCACACTAAGGCACAGGAACATCCAGCCGTTGGATAGGTTGTCATGGTTTTATGGGGACCTTCCATTCTCTTCCTTTTTTTTTCTGTTTCTTTTTTCTTTTTCAGTAAACCTAATTATAAATTCCCCAAATCAGAAACCCAATTTTACGATTCACGAATCAACCCATCATTCCCGAATTCTCAATCTCAACGACTCAACCCATCATTCCTGAATCCCGATCATGTGCCTTGTTCCGGTCGCCGTCGGCCACTCCAGAGTCCAGTCGCTGCTGCCGCTGCTCCAGTTGTCAACGCCAACACCTTTGTAGCAGCCCCAGCTGCAGCTCAAGAAGAAACAGGGGCCACTCTAGAGTCCAGTCACTACTGCTGCTGCTACAGTTGCCGACGCCGATGTCGTCTTCGTCGCTACTTCACTCGGCTGCTCTACGCCTCTACTCCACGTCTTCAGCCCACTGTTTTGTCTCTCTCTCTCTATCTATCTATCTATCTATCTCTTTCTCTCCAGTGTATATCTACGCCTCCACTCCTTCAATTTATTATGTTGTTGTTTACTGAATATAAAATCAGCCTCCAAAATAATACATAGCAAAAGAATCTCTATATTTTTAGGCCTATATCACCGAAAAAGAACAAGCTACAGAAATGCAATGCTACACAGTTTTCGAAGGATGTTGGTTGATTCATGGTTCTTCTAAGTGGAGGTCCGAGAGGATTTGCCTGATTATTTGCCTTACACAACCAAGAGTTGAGTTCGTTGATGCTTCTTTTTGTTTGAGAAATAAATTATATGGATCTTCAGTTTGTTATGTTAGATGATTCATGGTTGATGATTCTTATAGTGGATCTTCAGTTTGTTATGGATCTTCATGTTTTGAAATTTTTTTACGTAATTTTATTGTTTAAATGAACTATTATTTATTTATTTTTATTTATTTTAATATTGCGACTTGCTTCGAAAAGACGCGCGCATGCTCCTTGCGCCTAGGCTCCAGGGACCTTTTGCGCTTTAGGTGCGCCTGCTCCTTTAATAACACTGAACTCTGGTCATAATTTTTGGATCAGTTAAAACTCTGACCTTTTAATAATTTACTAACTGAACCCTACGGTTCACCTGCATCACAATTACTTAAACATGAGGGCTCTAAAAGTATTTTACTAAAGCCCCTACATTGACTGACATTTATTTCTACCTCCCTTGCTCCCCACATCCGTCTTCTTGTTCCCCCACATTCGTCTTCTAGTTCCCCCAGCCACCCACAAACCACCACCCCACACACAGCACCACTAAATAGACCCCTCAAGAGCCACTGCATCGTCGCCACCAATACGAAACCCACCACCACACCCATCTCCTAACACACTTCTGCATATAACCCAATTGCCGCTAATGTCCCTTCGCACGTTGGTTCACTCTCCATCTCTCAAGCAAAATTTCACTCTAACCCAAGACTTTAAGGTATTTGAAATATAACTGCTTGTAATTACTGAATAGCCCCAAATCGTTTGGAGGTGAAATGCCGATAAGATTTATTTGGCAAATAACTAGGAGGTCTGTCACGATTTAGTTTACTGAAAATTATAATCACTTAAAGTGATTAAATTGGACTTTAAATGGTAATCAATCTCAACATTGTACGATCCGATAATTCGATTCTATTTACAAGTTACTAAGACGAGAAAAATACCAAACACCAGTGATAATCTATACTATATATAATAGGATTCGATTGACAGGCTCCTAGCCTTCCAAAATATCAATCTAATTTTATCAGTTTTTTGAATTTTCATATAATAAAATATTAGTTTTCATATCAGCATTGGCTATATATTCTAACCAACCAACCCCCCTCCCCCCGGCCTAAACATCAGCCACGCCCCCACGTTCTGCCAAACTGCTCCAATTTTTCATTTCAAGAAAACCTAATGTCATCACTTTTTCTATTTATTTCACGCAATCCCCTGTCATCTTCTCACAAACCCATAAAACTGTACAGGCCACCATGGTGGACGGTTAGGCAGACTGGGCTTGGTCTGGGTTTTAGGGGGTGGGTGGTAAGGTGGAAGGACGGGGGGTTGGGATTGTGGGAGCTGTAGGGATCTTGGAGGATGTGGGCCGTGGGTTGGGGGTCGAAGATGGGGATGCATGGGGTGGAAGGACGGAGGTGGGGTGGTAGAGGGCGGGGTTGTGGGAGCAGTGGTGGAAAGTTAGGCAGCCGGGGATGAGCGGGGATTTTGGGGTAGGGGATTCTGTGTGTGTCTATTTGCCACACCAATCACCACCATCAGATCTATATGACCTCCACCACGTTCCGTCGGTGGTCGAGCACCGCCATAATTTCTCTTTCTCTCTCAAAGCTCCTAAATATCCTTCGCAACAATCATCATACCCACACCACTATCATCACCACCACAACCGAATAACCACCATTAGCATCATCGTCCCCAATCGAAAGTTGCAGATCTGAGAACATTTGAGCAAAACACCAACATCCAACGGTCGTTCCCACCAACAACCACAGCATCGCTTGATGGCGAGGGTTCTGATGGAGTCCCACTTTTGGTCGCCATCATAAAATCAAACCACAACCATAAAGTAAACGAAACCCATCAACCACCATTACCCACCAGGCACCCCCACCGACTTGCACTAAATCACGCTTTCCTTCCGATAATTCTGTACTTCATCCTTGTTTTTATTTTGATTACTATTATGATTCATGTTATGGATATTGTGGTCGATGGTGACAATGGTCTGTGACTGATGGTGGTGTTGTTCGGGGTGGTGTTTTTGTTATAGTGGTGGGTTCGAATGCGGTGGTTGTTTTATTGGATATGGCAATTTGTGATGCTCACGAGTATCGGTGATAAGGGCGGTGGTTTGCTTTCTGGTAATGCTATATGAATTTGGATTTCAGATGGTGCTGATGGGTGATTTTTGAACTTTTTGAACATCTTCTTCCTCCCTGAAATTTTCTAAGAGCTGTAGTATTTTTATCTCTCTGAACAAAAAGGAGGGACTAACCATTAATATATATATATATATATCTTAAAAAGGTTACAAGAGTAAAAAGCTATGAATTATGAAGTGCATGAGTTTTAACTTCTTTCGACTACTTTAAGAAATGAAAAGCGAAGTAATTAGCAACATGTTTATTTAGATTTGGAGATTGTGACAAAATCTGGAGGTAAAAACTGTTCTAACAATGCTGCAAAGATGATATTTACGTTGTTTCTTTCCTATCTAAAACGTATATCCGGAGTTATCGGTTTATATTGCCAATTAATTATTTGCAAGTCCAAACCGTTCTGCAAAATAACATACATGTAATGCAAAATATATCAGTTTCATTATTTCAAGATTATCTTAATAATTTTGACTTATTTTTTATCACTTCAAAACTGTCTTTACGTAGTACTATTTGCTTTGTAAAGATGCCATGCCACATAATTGTTGAGTTGATGCTATTTGGCAATAGTATATCAATTCTTTTCCTCAAATTTTGTTATTAGAGGATAAAATATAAAATTATTAATCTTTCCAGTCATTAGTGTCAATTCTACGGTACTTTACTTTAACATCTTATTATATGTATAATATTTATTGACTGACGAAATGACGGAGATATTATTTTTCACCGTCATTAGTGACAATTTTACATCACTTTTGTGACATATATACTCGATTTATCACTGCACATATATATAAAATTTATTTATCTATTTTTTAATTTTTAGTGCTCTGAACGTTTGAGCAATAGCAAATTATATAACTCTTCATTTTGTACCCGTGCACGGGTTTTAGTTAGTCTGTAGGATTTAGTGCTGTGCCTAGATACAGCAGACAGATCAAAATGGACGTGTCAGATTAGGCCACGTCATCAATTCGCCGACAAAAAGAAGAGGTTACCGCCGTTACCCAGATCCGTCTCTCTCTCTCTCTCTCTCACTCTCTCACACACAATTTACCCAGATCTGCCCCTCTGGACGGAAGAAATTTCCGGCGACATGGACGGAAATCAACTCTGAAATTCGCCAAAGCATCACCTTCCACTTACCCAGATCTGCCTCTCTCTCTCTAAAAATTCACCGCCCATCTCTGAAATCAGCTCCCTTACCTTCTTCGTTCCTTCATTTCGGCCGCGACAGCTCCACCTTCCGGCGTCACTTCTGGCATCACTATCACCACTGCTTCTCACATCATCTGGCCATCCCGAACTACCAAAGCCTTCACTGTCAAGCCAAATCTACCAATATCCAACCTTCGCCAGAGAGTGATTATTAGAGAGCAAGAAGAGAGTGAAAGAAGCAGCCATGGATCGGATTTTTTTAGAGAGAGAGAGAAGGGAGTTTTCAGACGGATTTAAGAGAGAGGAGGGAGGGGGCAGATCTGCTTAACGGCACTCTGCTGTCCGTTAAGCCTCCGCTTAAGATTTTTTGACGAATTAGTGACGTGGCCTACTGTGACACGTCCATCCGAAGCGTTACAGCATGTCTACAGCAGCAGACGATCCAAATTCTAATAAGTGGGGGCACTGGTGATAATATATATTGATAATTTCTTGAAAAGTTTGGCTTCTTTTTTCTCAGTTGTTGGCGTGCGGCGCAAACGTAGGCCAGTCCAATCAAGCGGGAACAAATACGGGAATCCGAGCTTCGTTTTCTCAGTCGTTACAGTCCCTCCCACCCCTTTACTCTATGTACTTTTCTCATAGGCATCCGGTTCCAGCTATCACACTATCGAGCTTAAGCAAGACGAAGCCTGTGAAGCAACACGATCAGTGTAAGTAATTGAGATTGTTTTGTCATTTGCTCAAGTACCTCTCCACAGGTATGTTGCACTTCTCAATTCCTGAACTACATCAGAAACCCAGTTTTGGTGCGATTAGATAGGCCATTCCCTTTTTACCGTTTGAGGATAGAGCTTAAGATATATACAGAGGAGTCGTGTAGAAAGCGTGAAATAGTGGGTGGAAAGTCTTTGCTGGATTAGTTGGAATGTTCAAGTGTTTTCTTGCTCATTGATATATGTTGGTAGAAGGGTTCTATGGTTGAGTAAATGTTTTCCCTAGACGGGGATAAGAAGATAGATTAATCAAACCCTTATAATGGCTTCTCATGCTCAGAATTGGTGAAAGAGACCTAAATTAGAGCATTTGGGGGAACACCAGATGAAAAGAAGGATTAATCGTGAAAATTGACCAGTCTAGACCAAGAATGTACGTATATGCTGTCTATATTAGTAGTGTTTGGAGAGAAGATTAAAGCGATGGTAATGGTACTCTAGTTTGACCGACTTTAGTGGGTTGGTGTGGCTGCACTCTTGGTAGTTGTATATTATTTGCCTTGTGTATGAGATTGGGGATTTTTCATCCGCCGGCATGGCTGACTGAAATCACTCACTGAGTAGTTGTCTTTTTGGTCAAATTAAGGTACATCATTCTTTTGATTGAAACACAAACTATAACAGTCCTGGTGATCCGCCATTGTTAGATTTTGTTCATTTTCATGGGCGTTGTTTGATTTAATGTTTGAGTAGGATACATCAAAATATTGTTATTGTTCTAAGTTATTGAATTGGATTTTTGTTTGCGAAAATAATGTGAATTTTTAGCTGCTATAATGAATCTCTTTTCCTAAAGTTAGATTAGTCATGGAATCCGTATACAAATCAGTGAGTCAAAGTTTGTTCTTTTTTGTTTTTCAGATACTTTACGGTTAAGAGCACAAAGCTTATTCGAGAGATTTGCATGTTCATTTCAATGTCGATGACAAATCCACTGAAGAAATTACTGCCATGTGTTATCCTTGACCTGGATGGTACACTTCTTAATACGGGTGGGCTTCATCAACTTATAATTTGAATGCTTGAATTGTTGATGCATATCCAGTGACCAACTTATTCTTAGTATTGTTCTCAGTGTACTACGATCATACTCATTGTTAGACTTGTGTTTGATAAAAAAGAAAACTGTATTGGAAGGTCCCAAAAGGTGGCACAATGCATTTGCTTTTGAAACTAATACACAGAGCCACAAGAAGACTTCTAAACCCAAGCCTGAAGGTTACGTACATACACTTTTCTCACACCTAATGCTTTAAATTTAGAAAAAGCTGGGCCCAAATCCCCAACATTTCTTCCACCTCAAATGTTCTTGTACTTCTCTCAAACCTAACGCTCCAAACTATAAAAAATGGACCAAATCCCAGAGAGGCCTTGGTCCACCTTGCTTGACCTACAGGGTTCTCAATTATCCATTTCCCTCTGGAAATTGGGTTCCAAGAAGAACCCTCCAAAAGAGAACACCTCAACCACATAATCCTCTTGACCCAAAATTTCTTTCTTGAGCATGTCTTGCCGCAGTGGCTGCTTCGCATACCACACATCATGCCAGAACCTCAATCTATCAAATCAGACATTCTTTCTAGCTGATCTGACCCTTTGGTGTTGCCAGTCTACAAACTTGAGCAGCAAGGTTGACTAAAGAAGCAGAGAGCTCATCTCCCTTCTCCCTCACTAAACCTGCTCACTACCGCACTCCTCTAAAGTGAAAGACAGTTACATAGGAGAATGAAAAGTTTAACTTGGAGGCCCTTTAGAGTTGCCACAAGATCAGTCTTTTTTTTAATATGTCAAACTTTTAGTTTCAAATATGATTTTACCAATTCCACAAGATTAAATGTCTATCTACTTTATGCCTATTTTGATGTTGGTGCTTTTCCCTTTCCTTCTCCTTTTCCTTCTCATGATTTTATTCAATTACGTGACAGATGGTATTGTGAGCGATGTTCTGAGAGTTTACCTGAATAAATATGGGAAGCAGTGGGATGGGAAAGCAGCCTATAGGATAGTAGGAAAGACACCCTCAGAAGCTGCAGCTGTTATTGTGGAAGATTTTGGGCTTCCTTTATCAACGGATGAATTTGTCTCAGAAATCACCCCGATGTTCTCTGCTCAGTAATTAACCCTACTTGTACTAATTTTTCGTTTTCTATTCAAGATCAAACACTTTTAGCCCAAGTTTGGGAACTTTCAACTGATGTAGAACAAGAGATGCATCTAGGTAGTAAAACATGTAATCCTCTGTCAAAACATGATGAATTTTCGGGTTCAGTCCATTTTGGGAGCGAGCACTTGCCATCAAAACGCAGGTTTTATAACTAGAACATAAAAATTCACCTCCGCGAAGCTGGTTGCCGTTGTCAGATAGCTTTAAATTGTCATTTAATGGTCTATTCAGAGCATGTTTCCTCTGTCAAGTAAATGAAGGTTTATACTTTAGGATACTCGAGCGTAAGCAAGTTAGTGATATAGTAGTACTGTTGGGTTCACACATCACATAGTTCTTATCCTCCCTCCTCTCTTGTCTGATTGTTTTTGTTAATTAGCTCTTGCATAGACATCCTCTGAAAGAATGCGTGTTTTCTGATATTACCTGTTGTTCTTCTCTTGTGTCCATTTGGTCAAACTTTATGTTATTGAGCCTTCTTTGACTACATAAGGTTCAGCCGCTGAGGGGGAGCCTGCAGTCACATATAAGAGGTTCTTAAGGACTGCTCAAATTTTATCGTTTGCTACTTTACGTTGACTGGTTTTAGATACCATATGCTATTACAGGTTTGACCTGCAAAAGGGCATCTTAGTACATTTTGATGGGGTTGAGCTTTTGCTTTATCTGCCATGTGAATATATGTAATTGTCTAATACAATTACATATATATCTCCGTCGCTTCTAGTTAGACTCCTGTAACCTTTTTGAAATTGTGACGCTCCTCTGAATGTGCTGTTGATAATCATGGTAGGTGGTGCAAAATAAAAGCTCTTCCAGGTGCCAATCGGTTGATTAATCATTTTAGGGGTCATGGCGTGCAAATGGCATTAGCCTCAAACTCCCCAAGGACAAATGTTGATACTAAAATATCTTATCAGCCTGGTATGTTCATCTAGAAATGGGTCTTGTTCTTCTTCTACATGTGCATAAGAAATGCTAATTAACAGTAAGACAAGGTATTAACAACGTGCTTTTTTTTGTCGATTCTGAACTAACATATTATTCTGATTTATAGGCTGGAAAGAGTCTTTCTCTGTCATTATTGGTGGTGACGAAGTAACAGCAGGAAAGCCATCTCCTGAAATGTAAGATGGGATGTATTGAGTTGGTGTTGGCCTCTTTTTTGAATGTATCATGTCTACATATTCTTCTGGAACTCTAACTTTGCGCTTTTTGTTGTTCTAAGATTCCTTGAAGCAGCTAAAAGAATGAATTGTGATCCTTCCAGCTGTCTCGTTATTGAAGATTCACTGTGAGCTTTCTAATTCAATAAATAGCTGAAACTTTTTTCAATCAAACCTGCCTGGTCATGCTCTTTTTCCATACTGTCTTAAATAGTATACTTAAAGTAAAAGCTTAGAGTCAATCCAATTTAATGGACAGCATAAATTGGTGATTGCTTGTCTGAGACCTTATAGGTTGCAATATTCTCGTGCTTCGTTCAACATGTTACCGTAGAATTTTGAGAGAAGTCTTCTGCACTCTGCAGGTTTATAATGACATCTGCCACTGTAGCTTACCTTCTTTTAATTTTTAAGGAATAGTGAAGAACAAATATATTTTTTGGATGTCAATACCACCAAGTTTCCAACTTCTTAGGATGTGTTACCGCCATTTGTGCTGCATCATTGGTCTTGTTTCTTTACTTTTACGATTCCACGTCTAGTTAGAAATAGTTTGTTGTCCTCTTCCATAAATATTTTTTCCTTGAAGGAGGTATCTCTGAATCTAGCTGCGTGTGACATATTAGGACTACTTGTTTCAGTGACTTGCTTGCCAGAGGTAGTCTATGAAGACAAATACTAGTTTTGGCTTCCTACCCTTCTTTTGTTGGTTTCCTACCCTTCTTTTGCTTTTCTTTCTCCTTAGCATAATCTATTTTACTTCAGGGCCGAACTCTAGTTAGCTGTGTGAACCCGACACAAAATGTTCATTGGGCTTCAATTCAACTTTATAAAGCTGTTCACTTACCTGGGTTTACTTGCATCAAACTTTACCATGCTTAAGTTGGAGGTATTAAGATCTTGTTTGTTGGGGTGGGGCAGTGGTAGCCTTTCAAGGTTCTAATTGAACTAGCTTGGAACTAAGAAACTGCAGAACTCATCAAATCAAAAAGCTCAGCGCACGATGACACCTCGCCTACACAAAAGACGCACACTCAGAAGAAACACAAGGAAGGCGATGAACAAGAGGAAAGGGTTTACTTAATTATTAGGCACCTCAGAGCCATCACTCCCTTGTCCTTGTAGTTACTATTAGGGGCGCCATTTGCATCACAGTCATTGGTCATTGCTGTAGTCATTGGCATCTTCAGCATACGGCTGATTCTTATGTGTGCTCATGAAATTTTGTTTCATCTAGATACTTTTATACTGCCTGATAATCCAGAAGCATATTGCCTAATATTACCTCCCTAACCTGTCCATATTGAGGATCATAGATATTTTAGATCTAGAATGATACCTGTAGAGTTATCTATTAAATTTTTCTATTTTTTTCTGCTGCGTTTTTCAATCATTTTTAACTTCCCTTACGGCCTTACCTGGTAATTCATTTTCAAACTCTATGGGGGGTGATAATCTATATCTTTAAACTGGCAATTGCTGCTATGGCAGACCAGGTGTTACGGCTGGTAAAGGTGCCGATATGAAGGTGGTTGCTGTCCCATCTCTTCCAAAACAGTCCCATCTTTATACTTCAGCAGATGAGGTGATCAATTCTCTTCTTGACTTGCGACCTGAAATGTGGGGCCTGCCTCCATTTGAAGATTGTAATTACCTATCACCATATTCATTCATATTTAGTAAGGTTCTCAGTACATTCGCAATTTTATCAAAACGTGAGATGTTTAATTGCAGGGATAGAGGGAACTTTACCAATTGAACCATGGTATATTGGTGGTCCCGTCGTTAAAGGATTTGGTCGTGGCTCAAAGGTGCTTGGAATTCCTACAGGTGCGTATTGCTCCTGTTAATTAATTTATGACCTCTGAATGTTATTGGTGTAAAGACTATGACTCTCGACTTATACTTTCCTTTGATTTTGTGTGCATTCTAAATTTTAGTATTGTGGAGAAAACTCTATGCTGCTCATGTTTCAATTTCTTTTCTTCCTTTTTCGCTAATTAACCATTCTTATTTTAAGTTGTTTTCTTCACTCAGCTAATATATCTACGAAGGGCTATTCCACTCTCCTCCAAGAACATCCCTCAGGTGTATATTTTGGTTGGGCTGGACTGTCAATGAAAGGTGTTTACAAGATGGTCATGAGTATTGGTTGGAATCCATACTTCGACAATGCTGAGAAGACAATAGTGAGTGCGGTGTGAACTTCAGTGGTATCCTGTAAGGACTCACATCTCACTTTCTGAACCTTGTTTTATATGTTCAGGAGCCATGGTTGCTTCATGAGTTTGATGAGGATTTTTATGGTGAGGAACTACGTCTTGCTATTGTTGGCTATATACGGCCTGAGGTATTACTACATCACGATGTATTCGATCCGTCCTCCTAGTAATTGTCTTCGCCTTATTGACACTGAAAATTGGCACCTGGACAGGCCAACTTTTCATCCCTTGAAGACCTGATAAAGAGGATACACGAGGACAGGAAAATGGCAGAGAAAGCCCTTGAACTTCCCTTGTACTCGAATTACAGAAATGATGAATATCTGAAAATTTCTTTGCCTGGAGATGAGAGTCATTGAGAACTTCTGGTTTGGACCTCACCCGGACTGGAAATTCGTTTAGAGTTTTACTGGACTTTGACACTAGTTTTTACATAATTTTGCGCAAGGCTTGCGAATACAGAGCTGAGAAGTAACAAAGTGGGAGGGTGAAGGGAAGTTTATTGGAGGAAGTATTGTATTCTTGAGTCCCATTTGAGAAAAGACGATGGGAAATAATTATTGTGAAGCTATACAATTGAAACAATATTCATTGATATCGATCATTCTATCTGATTAGCATTTTGCTGCTGTTCTTGTCTTCCTTTATTTATTCCGAATGGAGAAGCTAAAAAATGAATCATCAGGTTCCTTAACCAAACAAGCAGACGACATGCAAGAAAGAACCCCACTTGGACATGGCTGCCCAGATGAGTTTTTATGGTATCGAATGGGTTAGAAGAATAACTAACAGCATAGTTAATTACACATCTTGGACTTCAATCTGTTACCATTGGGACAATGCGCAGCGAACTCAAGCCCATCGCTTCAAATTTGACATTCTTGAATATAGATTTGAAGCTCAAGAAAGTTGTACCTCATAATTTTGCTGAAATCATAACAAGCATGATTTTCTTCCGAATTTTTTTGGGCTCATATATTTTGCTTCGCGAGAAGTTAAGAATGTAAGGTCTCGAATGAGAAATCAACAAAACGACGGAAGTGATGGGGGGTGGGGGGTGGTAGAAGGCTAATTATCCTCGTCAAAGTGTATCGGTTCTTCGTAATGGTGTTTGAGGTGGGCTAAATTTGTCATGAACTAATACTTGTGTCTGTTTCATATGTGAAAATATTCGCAAATACTTTTTTTTTTATGTATTACTTCGAACAAAAAAATGTGGGAGAAGCCAACAAAGTCCTTTCGGGGGGGGGGGGGGGGTTTATGAAGTTATTATTGGATAACGTCTCTTAAATGGGTAAATCGAGATTAGTTTCACCTTACTTTTTGGATTTTAGGGTATGTTGAACCAAAAAGAAAAAGAAGAAAAAAAAACGAGACGCTCTCTATTCTCGTTCGGCTTAAAACATTTCAGTGAAACAGTTGTTATTACAGATTACACGTGTACGGTGGATTCTTAGTCCAACTAGGTCAAAATTGTATTTTTGGCGGTAGAAGCATTCACTCGAAAGACTCGCAGTGTCTCTCAGTCTAGAACAGAGCCAATGGGTGAAGAAGTCGAAGCACAGCAACAGCAGCAGCTTATGAATTCGGAAATCGAACCCGGAGAAATTACAGAAGAACCACCGTACACCTGGCCGGCGATTCGCTTCGACGCGCCGCCGCAAAGAGCCTACCACTTCCACCGCCAGTTCAGGACCTCCTCAAACCCTAACAATTTCCTCAAGGGTGTCAAATGGTGAAATTATCCACTGCCCCCCCCCTGTTCGATAAAATGCCTGAATGGTTGTTTCTCGATTTTTGACGCTGGTTCTTTTAACGTTGTTTTTGTAGGTCCCCAGATGGTTCTTGCTTCCTTACGAGCTCAGACGATAATAAGTTTTGGCTTTTCACGTTGTAAGTGAGATGTAGCTACATTATGGCATAGAGCTGCACTTTCAAATTAATACGCCCTCCATTCCATTCCATTGACTTTTTGCATCTTTTTGGGATGAGTTTAGTACCATGAATATTGAATTAAATCGCAATGGAAATCGTAGATTAAATAAGATGGTTTAATAAGTCATATTTGGGCAAAAAGAATGAGGAAAGGTGACTTTTACATGTACCAAGCCCATCATAAGAATTCTCAGAATGTCAAATCACAAAAAATCAACAAAATGGAGGAACTACTAGACATTGAATAAAAGTGACTTCACTAGCTTACGACTTGGTTGGAGGTTAAATGAGGTTATGTTATACAGTTTGGATTGAGAATCACGTTAAAGTGGCTTTATTATTCTTGATGACCATAAAGAGGTTGATATTTGATATTTTGGGGTGTAGTTCTGTCTTGACATCCCTTGGCTAGCACTGTAAACACCATTGGCATCGCAAGTGGGGCCGCAACTTTGGTGGCTTTGCTTATATTTGGGGCTGTTGGGACATATCTCATTGTTGCTTTTGTATTTTGGCAGTACTTCGTTATGGGATTTGTTGTGGACGAAAGTACTACGAGTTTTATCTGATGACTCTGTGCTTTGTTTTTTGCTAGACCAGATTATAGTACTGATGTAGACGCTTGCGCTTTAGCAGAAGATTCAGGTAAGCCTCTACTGTTGCTTGCCTAATTTGGAGTGGAGGAGATATGTTATCTTAAGGACCTGCTTGTTTCTCCGCTTTTTCTTTAGATATTAAGAGTTTTCTGTTGTTATTTTGTTAAAGTGTGACACATCAATTTGGATGGTGAGAACATATTCATATTACAGTGTATTTTGATTGAGGGGTAGTAAAGCAAACGAGTATAGAAGAAAGCAAAAGTATGCCAAAATCATGTTTTTCATTCTGAAATTGATGGAAAAGAAAGGAAAGGGATAACAAGAAAGCAAAGAATTGCCCCTTGTATGCACTTCCTTTTTGGTTCTCCTAAATGTTAAAAGACTAGGGGAAAGGAATATGCTTCATCTACTCTCATGTGAAACCTTTGTTTCAGTAGCTTGTAACTTATTTCCAGTTTCCCCCTTCATTCGCAAACTGATCATTGATTTTCTTAATCATAACCAACCAAGTGCTTTCTTGTTCAGCCTTTTGACTCATTATTTATTCATATAAAAAGAGGTGGTGCCACTTTACTCTCCTTTTCTACTCTGTATTTCATAAACAATGCTTTGACTTCCTTTCAAATGGAGAATTGAACTAAAATAGAGTTATACGCTTCGATGGTGTCATTATACTTCCCCAATAAGTAAATTTTATTCGAAAGCAGCAAAGAAGGATCAAGCCATTCTCATCATACATATCTTTCACTATCATTGACTGGACACAGATTCATATGCTGCAACCTCTGTTGTGAATGCTGGAGAGTCTGTATATGATTATTGCTGGTACCCTTTCATGTCTGCTTCAGGTAAATCTGTAAACCTTTTCATGAGGGGTTATATTCAATTTTCCTGGCTATTATGTAAGAATATATTTAATTGTGGGTCATGATGCTAAAACAGCAGTGTGACTTGAATTTCGTTAACCTTTCAGATCCTGTTACCTGTGTATTTGCTAGTACTACTCGTGACCATCCTATTCATCTTTGGGATGTCACTTCAGGCGAGGTGCTTAATTGTTATTGCATATGTTTCTTCTGTGAACCAAATAAGTAGTTTGCTAAGTCCTATGGTTATACCGTGGTAGAAACAAATATATTGCTAGTTGAAGCCATGAATAACCATGTGTCTAAACTGCAAATTTCAGCTTCGGTGCACTTATCGGGCTTATGATGCCATGGATGAGATCTCTGCTGCCTTTTCAGTTGGTTTTAATCCCACAGGGACTAAGTAAGCATCGCATTCTTTGATGAAATAACGATATCTCCATTTTTTTTCCCTTTGGAGAGACTTTTTTTTTGGTGCATCAAATGAAATTCCAGCTTGGGTTAGTTATAGCCCCACCCTCCCGCATCCCTCTCATAATGCGTCTTTTTTTTTTCTTTTCAAGTATGACTCCCTCAATTTTTGATAATGTGACCCCAAAGAATCTGTTAGCATACCTGGAAAATGTCAAAGTATTCGCTTGAAATCATTGGGTGATGACTGATGACTACGCAACACACTCTCACCTTACTTCTTGTAAACCTGAACTAACAACAAAGAGAAAAGAACCATCGAACCATCATTGGAGTTACAAAACTCCAAACTGGATCTCTTTGACAATTGCCACTGCCCTGCATCGAGAAGACATGGGCAGTCGAGCCCAAAAACTTTGCTGTGATAGTGTTGGTAACTGTTGAACCCAAGGGTGTTAGAGCATAGAAGTAAACTATTTTAGCAAAATTGACTGTGCAAGGTTTCTAAGAGTTGGATTCAAGCTGTTGGGAGGAAGAAATGAGAACCCAAAACACCATATAAGTTAAACCAGTCTGTGATCAAAGAAGAACATTGCAAAAAGATATTGCTGAACAATATTTTCTCCCAAACCTCCCCTTCAATCCAGGCATATTGAACCAAAAGGAGGAGCTGATAAAGTTCAGTCATCTTCCGCCAGATCTCTAGGCACGACTTGTTCTTAGTTGCCGTCTGTAAAGGTGTTGATGAAAATGGATGAGGACCTGGCGGAAGTCCCCAATTGTCTAGTATTAATACTGATGGAGTTGTAAAAAGTAACCAATTGGCTGACCACATCGGTCCAAATAGTTGAGGGGGGCAATGTTGATTACCTCTGCCAACTCTTACCTGCAATGTCAGCAATCTGAAGCAATAGTGGGTGCAGCAAGCACTGCTGAAATACTTTGCTAAGATATGTATATATTAAGCTGATCTGTTTGCACAAGTCCATTTCATTGTATCGTCTATAAGTTATTTTCTCAGTTGGTGTATAATTTCTTGATATTGCTGAGTGATACATTCCCACTTGCAGAATTTTTGCTGGGTACAACAATTCTGTCAGGATCTTCGATGTTCATTGTCCTGGTAGAGATTTTGAACAGCATTCAACTCTTCGAGGAAATAAGGAAGGGCAGTCAGGTAGTCTGTTAGGAGATGTCTATATCTAACAGTGTTGTTAGACAACATTATGCGAGCAAAGTAAAACTTAAAAATAGGCAGTTTTCCTTGAGAACTTTACTGTATATCCTGCAATTAAGTTACATTAGCATTCTCCATAAGTTCAAGGGACACAAAAAATCCTCCAGACCTTAGAGACATCAGTAAGGACGGTTATTAGGGATTCTTGCTTTTATCCTTTTAGTTGTGGGATCCCTCTAGTAAACTTCGTTCTGGTCTGATCTCTTCTTCTCTCTTTATCTTTCTCTTGTCATTCTAAGTTAATGGTAACATCACACAATAAGACAATAAACCCTTTTTTTATCATGTAATGTTTGACAAGTCATATGCCCTGAGTTTGTCCTTGTGATTCAGGTATTATATCGGCAATTGCCTTTTCTCCTACTCACAGTGGGATGCTTGCGACGGGCTCCTATAACCAAACTACTGCAATACATAGAGAAGATAATATGGAACTCTTGTATGTCTTGCATGGCCAAGAAGGTGGGGTTACGCATGTAAGTCGGTGTATGCTGTTATTTAGATTGTACGTGCATTGTTGTTTGCAGACTACTCAACAAACTTTAGTGGTTCTTTTTCCAGGTTCAGTTTTCAAAAGATGGCAATTATTTGTATACAGGGGGGCGAAAGGTATTCCTTTGTCCACTACTCTCTACCTTCCCCCGCCCCCTAAATTTCTTGTTTGGACTTGAATTATATGTATCTCTACATATCTAAATCTTGTCATTCATCCATGCACTGGTAACTCTTGTCGTTTAACATAGGCACTAGTTCTTAGTTTATATGTCTCAAGTTCTACTGGTGTCTAGCCTCCTTGTTTAACTTCTCTTTCCCGGACAGATGCTGTTTCTATCTAGATTGTTTAACTATCTTCCAGGTTCTCCTGGTGTTTAGTCAATTCAACTGTAAGTTGTTCCAGTTTCTCTAGGTGTTTAGCCTTCGTGGTTAACTTCTCTTTCCACAACCCATTTAAGACAAATCTTATTTTCATGTAAACTTTTCATATAATTTTTTGTCAACTTCTTCTGGTGTTTATATGACCATAGCCGAACAAAAGAAAAGTACGACTTTATCTGGAAGCAATGAAGTACAGATAGTAACAGGTCATCTATATAGGGAAGATGATAACATAACTTATCACATTTCCCTCCATAGTTGTGTAGGATTTTACCTCTTAATTCTTGATCCTCCAGCCTTTCCATGTTTCCTTCTTTGTGTGATTCAGCCTTTGATATCCCTCTTTTTAAGAAGCTGAGCCCTTCCATGTTTTAGTCTACTGAAGAAATGGCCATGTTGGCTTTGGTTGGCCAAAGAGAAGTCTTTGTCTGACAGCAATATTTTTATCATTTGAAGGGAAGGTATGATTTCGGGTGCACATCTGATGCTTTTCCAAGCATAATTTGCATTCTCTTTTATATTGAAAATCTAAACTAGTCTCTTGTTTTGTTAGACACAAGCGTTTCATCATGTCACTGATGCTCAAAATCAAACTTAGAATTGCGGTTTCATCATTTTGGGTGTACATCATGTCCAAGAGGCTGATATCAGGGAGGCATAAGTATAGGAAAATATAAATCATCTTAGTGCCTTTTACTTTCTGAAGCAATTTTGAGAGGCACATCACCTCTTGCTTTCCGAGACCTCGTTACATTGGTCTGTACAGTGCCATCTTATTACTCATTGCATATCGTGTCTTTTGCCTTTTTAAAAGAGTACTCCTTTCTTTTTGTATATCCTTATGTATCTTTTGACTGTTATCTTCTAATAGTATTTTGTAAGCAATCACGTCTTCCATTAAGAGAATTTATAAGCAATGTTTGAAAAACCAGCCCGTTCTTCAAACCATAAACATTACTGCGGTTTCGCACATTCCCCATGTCAGGTCTAATAGTTAGTAACCGCCCTGTGTCTCAAGGTTCACAAGTCAACAGGCGGTTTAGCTATTTTGAAAGATTTATTGCAGCAAACTATCTACTCTACCGAGAGACTTTAGTCCAGTTAAGGGTTTTCAGCCCTTATACATAGCTTATATGTTCAAACGTTGGGATCGTGCAATGGATTTCTTTCCTTTTCCTAGGATGATGGCTAACAGGGATGACATTTTATGTAATTCTTAGCCAGATGGAATATTGTGTAGAACCACTTCAATGAACCAGATACCTCACACCACCCTGCTGCAAAATGATGAGGGATTTGAGTTGGTTGATCTTTGACCCTTTTATAATACTATATGCTTATTTGTCATTATGGCATACCATAGTGATATTGAATCGTAAGTTTGTTGTGTTCATCTTGCTGCTATCAACATCCAAAAAAATTGCTTGGCCATTTGCATCATTTGCTGCAACAGCTTCTCTCCAAACTTGGTGATGATGTAACAGAACTTCTTGTTTCTACTTCCTCTGGTCCAAGCAGTTGCTTAACTCCACGGTTTCCCTTTTATGGAGCTTGCCATACTTGGCTTTCCTGAGCTAGCATTACCGTTTCACTTATGATTTCTTAATAATTTTTGTAGGATCCTTACATACTATGCTGGGATATCCGCAAGACTGTTGACATCGTATACAAGTAAGAGTTCTTTTCCTTCTGGAGGAAGCCATCCGTGTATTATCAGAATAATATTGATGCTTCTTTTTGGTACTTTAGAACTCAAGATTTGTATTACATTTACTGTGCACAAGAGTGTACATGCATCTATTTACATATCATGCCTGCTGCGTATTTGTGTGGGCCATCAAGATCATGAGAAACCAAAGTACTGAACAGTAGTTACCCGCAATTAAGCGGGTTTAGTTTCAAAGATCATGACACGTACTGTTACCCCTATGGTGCATAAAACTTGAATATAAGCTAAATTCCGTGAAGTGGATAAGATGAATTTTCTAGGGGGTGTAGCCTTCATCTCTCTCAAGTATTATATCAACTTATTGTGGTGTACTATAGCAGTTCAAGAAATCTAACTCGATCAGTTCCTAATTATGCCACTATCTTAGACCAACAAATGTTTGACTAGAAACTTGGCCCTTCTCTTTTGACCCAGTGACTACTAAGGGAGGCCTATACTTTCTCCTTATTGAAACTATTTGAGCGTAACGTAGGCCTTGTTCACTTCTGGCTGCAATTGACGTGTTGTGTTGCACCACAGTATTGATCTGTTTGCAAGGATAAATTTGATTTCACTACTTTGAATTTCCTTTTGAGAAACTCACTATCGCTTCCATGCCTTACCTGTTATGTTGGCGTATCTTGACATTATCTTGTTTGTACCATATTTCAGTTTTTCATTATAGATTTCTACCATGTAATTAGGTTGTACAGGTCATCAGACATGACCAATCAGCGGATACAGTTTGACATCGAACCTGTCGGTCGACACCTTGGTACCGGTGGTCAGGTATCATTTCAATTTCTTCTCTTACAGTCAAAGTTGAAGTTATTACCATTTCAAGCATTTTAATATCGTGCATGTCTGCTTGTAGGATGGTTTGGTTCATATTTACGATCTTCAAACAGGGCAATGGGTTTCAAGTTTTCAAGCTGCATTAGGTATAAATAGTTCATATCTCACTTGAGGGATGAGATTTGTAATTGCAGCATATGCATTGGATTTTTTATTGTGGCATATGCTTTGGTCTCAAATCACTTCATTTGCATTACATACAGATACTGTCAGTGGTTTCTCCTTCCATCCATTTCTGCCCATGGTGGTTTCTTCATCAGGGCACCGGAGATTTCAAGATCTCGACGATCCTATTGGGAATTCGAGCTTAACTGGTAAATGCTACCATCAGTTGGTTTCGTGCTATTTCTTTACTCTTCCCTACTGTCTATGTTTCCTTAACAAGATTAAGGATTGGTTACATAAGCTGCAAAAGTTACTATTAGACTTTTGCAGGGAATACTTGCTGCATCTCTGGTGATAGATATAGTAACTATCTTTTCTATGACTGGGTTTAAGAAAACTTAGGCTGAATAAAATAACGTTGTTCGCTTATAGATATAGCTGTTAGTATACTGAGTTGTTCTTTAAACATACTTTTTTGCTTATTGTTGAAATCTAGGATTGAAAAACTGTGGCAGTATATAGGGCTGAGCATCAATTTGTTGCACTCTGAGTTGGCCTGAAAAGCCAACCAAACCAAGCTCATCAATTTGGAAATGATAAAGTTGACACCAGCTTGCTTATACGTTTTTCGGCAGTTCGCTTAGCAGTGGGTTTGGATGGTCTTGTAGGTTCTATTCAGAAGGTTATCTTTTGTGCGCGTGGTGTTTTTTTTTTTGGGGGGGGGGGGGGGGGGTGGGAGTTTCAAGAACTTTTTCAAACAAAGCTTTACAACTCTTTTCGGTTAGCAATTTTTACACAGGTTGATGGGACCAAATAGAAACAACATTGGTCAATTTCAATTAACTCAAACATAATTTTCAAATAAAAAGGTGCTGCTATTTTGCTCCCTAATTAGCTGCTTCTAAAATGGCCCTTTCTATTTCTCTGACGTTAGGTAAATCAAAAATGCTAATTTAGTTACATATTGAATTGCCAATTATCGCTTATGTTCTGCTTCAGAAAGGAATTTTCAGCAAAAGCACATGCATGAAGTAAGTAAACTCTGGAAAGTGACTACAATAGGCAACCCACTTCTTTCAAAGTAATTGAACTCGGGATTCTTTCCAGAGTCTACAATGCCATCCTTTTTGACATTGGGGTGATCAAAAGAAGCAGAGAGGGAGATGACGCAAGCCTCATCATCATTTTTGGTGTTAACAAGTAACTAGGGTCGATCCATACTAGAATGTGATATGTATATAATTGAATAGGTACAGGTTTATGGTTCATATGTTTGTATCCTGCCTCCCGACCAACCAAAAGTAGGTATATATGAATTCGACCACAGCGGACGAAGTAACGCTTCTAGTTCCGGTCAGAGCCAGTTCTTAGTTGGCGACCTTTAGTGCGTCCTTACCATAGGTACAGAGACTGTTAATGGCTCAGTGAAGGCAAGGCTCAATAGCCACTGAAGTATTTCGTGGCAAATAAGCATTGACATCTATCCCCTAAGCTTGATGACATGTAGTCAAATAGGAGCATAAACCTGCCTTCTAGGCACCATCATCATCATATAATGTATATGCGTTTGGCCTTGAGAGGTTTACCACCAAGACATTCCCACTCCGAGCCTATTCAGCTCAACAATTTAGGAAGTTCAATTTGCTTACTATTGTACTGTCATTGTGGTTGACCTCTGAAGGCAAATGGCTTTAGTAGGGGTTGCTTCTGGTCTATTCACTTCAATTGAAGATTCTGCTCTTGTCTCAACCTTTTTCTGTTTTTTTAGATTGCCTAACAGTTCTGAAAGTATTTTACGGTTTTATGAGTAGGTGATGAGAACTGTGCTTCTGTGTGGAGTTTCTCTTATCACTCGGCTGAGGATAATGTGGCTAGCTCCAACACTGGAGATTTAGATGGTCAATTAGTTGAAACTGTTTGCGAGGATCCTTCACTTGTACATTGACCTGTTTATAAACTACAAAAAGCTTCTATATTCGACATTGTATTCAGAACCCATTTAGTTCCTTGACAATGCCAGAACTTCTACCTTCTTTGCTGTATCACCTACCGTGAGCAAATGCATTGTCGCTGAATTTTCACATACATTTAGCTACACATAGACGAGGCCTTGCAAATGGTTGGCAGCCTGCGATCTCTGCACGGTGAAGATCATTTGTTCTTTACTCACGATATAACTTCCCCGCGTGACACAACCAGCACGTTTCTTTTTTATGCTTTACATATGAACAATTTTATATTTGCTTCTTATGGTTTACATTTGTGGGGATTATATGCTTGATTTTGAACCGCAAAATTTTTGAACTATATATATTGGCACTGTAGTTTTGGCCAATCTCGCTCCACTTATATCAAAGAGATGACTTAATAGTGACACTTATGAGACCTTTAACAATATGAATAGAGCTCAAATATCATTTCCTCCTGCATTTTACGAACCTCTGATTCAATCCAAAAATTTTTGCTACCCAACACAAATTTCAAAGTTTAAACACATTTAGTAACTTATTTCTCATTATATTGTTTTTATTTTTTATTTTTTTGGGCCTCCTAATTACAGTATGATGTAGATACACCTTTTATAACGAGTATTTTTGTAATTATTATGTAGCGCTTCCGTGTGCAACGCACGAGATCAACACTTGTGCTATCTATTTTGGTAAGCCTCAATGCATATGGGGTAATTGGAGATGTGGCAAATGGAGAACGTGACCAAATGAGGTTATTTGGATTTTTCGTCCCCAACTTAGTCCAAATAGATTTTCAAAACTCAACTCATTTACATGTCTCTCTCTCTCTCTCTCGCTTGCTCTCACACACGCGTGCACCAGCGAACACAAGCATCAAGCCTCTTATTTACAGCCACGCGCGTACATATACACTCGGGTATATTTTGAGGTGCTCTTCAATGTTTGTACTTTAGAAGAAAAGGCACATATGCTCTTCAATGTCGGAGAATCTACAAAATAAATTTACTCAAGCCGACCATTCACAATCTGACCAAGACAATCGCTTTGGCTTAATTATTATAAATTAAATTATACACCTGATTTATCAATTTGGTTCTAAATGTTTTGACCTGGTTAAAATAGAATCAATCGGCCTTTATATATATATATATATATATATATATATATATGTGTGTGTGTGTGTGTGTGTGTGTTTTAAAGGCTATATTACAATGAACTTCTCTAGTCTTGCCAAAAAACCAAAGATTGAAAAGGTATTTAATTGTATTTAACTTCATCCAATTAAGCGTTAGTTACTGCCGACCTTTGCTTTCTCATCAATTTTGTTCCAAGTTTTAAAGGTGGGCCGAATAATGCTTATACATGCAATAACGGGTCAACAGTGGAGGTCCAAGGAGTTCAAAATCGGCTATAGACCCATATCGGCCATCCAATGCGTCGAAATCAGATCGCTGAAAGTGAACTATTCAGTTTCGATTTGATTATTTTTTCAAACTCGCAATTGATTTGTTCATTTCGTATTCATCCTCCAACCCGAACTCGATTTGCACTCATTTTAGAATGTGTCAAATATCGATACTTCTCTTGCAAGTCTTTCCATGTCCATGTGTACGCACAAAGGTATAAAGGTGAACACGCTAAACTTTGCCCATACTTCTTCGGCCCTCGGCAGAAAGGCAACAAAGAAAATGAGTCGCTGAATACAAAGTTAGGAGATCGGATTACTTTCTTGCAGTGAGGGGAAGGTTCGTTGTCGTACCATGTACATAGAACCATGTGCTAAAATATAATGTTGCTGCTGGCAACTGAGCTACTCTCAACTAAAAAAGTACCTTCCATTCTTGTCAAGTGACACTTTAGGCGTAATAGGACTTCGTAGCAATAGTGAAGTGATGGTACCACTTTAATCAAACCGTCTAGCCATCATTCTAAAAGTCTCTCAACTCCTGTCTCGGTTAGAAGAATTCTTTTACTTTATTCGGTCTAAATTGATCTGTCTGTTAGCTTTTTCATTAGTAAGTCTAATTTTGCCCCTCAAACTTTTGACCTTTCTACCAACTTTTTCTTCGTGTTGTTCAACTGCCGAACCACCACCTCTACCTAATCAAACCTCTCCGAAGCTTAGCATTTGGCCAGAACTTCACAACTTAATTTTATCCTTAGCCGTAACCTTTATGCCACCATCCCGGTCACTGCAGCGACCACCACCTCCCCCCGCCCCCCCCCCCCCCATCTTTGTAATGAGCTGATATGGACAGCCATGCATGGCCTTAAAGCGGGTAGAAGATCTAGCATACACAGGGCAAGGAAGTGAGAGCAGTGTAGGGTTGACGAGGTGGTGACGGCAGTGACATTGGGGGGTGACGACAGTAGGGAGTAGTGCTGGTAGGTATTGCTGGCAGCGGGGAGTCAATGGGTCAATAATGGTTAGGGTGTAGGCAAACAACGGCGATGGCAGTGAGAAGGGAGAAGAGAAAGAGTAGATTTAGGTTAAGACTATTTTGAAGGAAATAAAGAACATGATCTTCATGCAAAAAGTGTTACAATTCCTCTCTTAATTTTTACAAGACACCCAATAAAAACTATGATAGTATTAAGTTTGATAATAATGGACCGAAAAGAAATAGCAAAATCAACAGAGTGAGCAAAATTAATAGTGTGCCTCCATCAATTTGCTAAGCTTTTCTGTGCCCCCATTTAATTTTGTTACACCAAAAAAAATTGACCACGTTGACGTGTCATTGACTCACACACCACCGGCACCACGCGTGTAAACCTGGAACCAGCCGTCACCCTCTCAGCCGCCTATTTAGAATCTTTTTATTCCTACCACCACAATCTCACTGGTCCCTCCAACCATCGAATCTAAACCGTCCATTTTTACAGCTGTCGACATCCCACCCCACATACCCTGTCACGCTAGCGTACCACCAAGAAGGAAGTGGTAAAGACCACAAAACGTGTTAGATAAGCTTTACCCGCACACCGGCCGACTTTGACCGACCACACCCTCCACGTCACCACCCCTCACCAACCCACCTCTGATGTCTCGACACGTGTCCCCCTCCAACGGCTAGTTTTCCCCGTTTCTATAAAATTTGACACCCCACCACACACACACACACATAGTGCAAATAGATTTTTATCAAGGAAATTTCTAGTCCTTTCCCGTAAATAAACCAAACTTCTAAAACAATTATCACCAAAAATTCAAAAAAAATTAAAAGTTTCCAATTTCTCTAGAAGGAAGAGACCTTTTCGCTGTATAAAAACGAGGGTGTAGTTGAAGGGCGGTTCTTGTTTCCTTACACAGAGCAACCGTTACATCAATCCAAATTTACTGCTACCTACGAATTAGGGTTTGATTATTCTTTTGCCAGGTTGGTTCATCTCTTTCTGCCTGTACTTTTGTGTGTATATAAAAGTAGATCTATGTGGAGATTTGATCTGATAGATATAGTTTTGACTGGAAATGGGTGTCTGGGTTGTGTTTAATTTAGTTGATATTTGAGATTTGGGTTTGGTTTTGGATAGTATGGGTCGAATTGACTGATGGGTTTTGCTTGTTTTGATGGAAAAATCAGGTCTTTGGTGAGTTTTTGATTTTGGTATTGCTGAGAAAATGGCTTTGGGGAAGAAGTGTAATTCGAATGTGAGGTGTGCAAATGAGGGGTTAGGGTTTGTGAGCCTGACGAGGTCGTTCTCGTTTGGGAGGAAGAGGGTTGCTATTGCGAATGACTTGGAGCATGATGATTCCACTCTCTCTCCGACGAAGAGGCGTTGTTGTGAAAGCACGAATTTGGGTTCTGGAAAGTCTCTTCTTGAAGCCCTGCCTCAGGATATTCTGGTCAGTATCTGATTGTTCAACTCTGTGTGTGTCTCCGCGTGTGTGAAATGTATGTTCATTTCCAGTTCCTGATGAGCTGTATTGGTTATAATTGAGGTCCCTAAATTCCAGATTAGTGAAGTGAATGATGAGTGTGTGTGTCTGAAATGTATGATCATTCCAGTTATGATTGACCTGTATTGCTAAGTTTACACGTGCTCTTGATTTGCAGATTAGAATATTGTGCGGGGTGAATCATGATGATTTGAAGAGGCTATTTCATGTATCAAAGCAGATTAGGGAAGCGGTAAGTCTTAGATTGCTTTCCGGAGAATAAAGTCAGAATCTCTATTCATTTATTATGGCTTCTTTTGATTTGACGCAAGTCGAAAAAGTTCTGATTTGTTTCTGATAAATTAACAGACTTTGATTGCGAAGCAATGGCATTTCGCTTATAGCACGCCAACAAAGTGTTTGGTTTTTCGAAATTCTCTTGATTTGGCGGATTCGAGCAAGTTCACTGAGGTTGAAGCTCCGAATGCTCCGAAACAACTGAGGGTTCCTCGATCACGATTGAGTAAAAAGAAGCTAGCAGAGATCTCTGTGGCCTTGTTTGCTTCACCGGGTGAAGAGGCGTGGCCGAGAAAGGCACTATTTACGGATATGGAAACAGAGATTTGAGGTTAAGTTATATAGTTTTGAAGGGTTTGTATAGGCATTGTTGTTGGTGTTGTTGTATCAATATAGTAGTTGATCAGGTTGGTTAGTTGGAGGGGGATTGAGATCTGTTTATCACATCCCAATTGCTTGTACATGTGAATACGAGCCATATTTTCTTCAACCCTTTATTGAAGATGGGTTGGCTTGTTTGTATTTATCTGTACATGTTGAAACAGCATACGAATTTATTGAAGGGCTATGGTGGCCCTTCATTCTGATAATTTATCTAGGTTGTAAAACGCACATTCTTTGATCAATTATTATTTATCTGTTCTTTCGGATTCTGTGTATCTCATATATTATTTGAGCCTTTTAGTCTTCCTGTAATTTGGCTGTGTACGACGTTCTATGAAATTGAAGTGTTGCTGCCCATTTTGGTGCCTGTGTGCATATTTTGTACGAGGATACAAATCGAATTGCAATTGGAATGCCTTAACTTTGATCTTTTTGTATGTTTTAGCAAGTAAGCTCTATATGATGATGCACTATGCTCTGGCTTGTCATAAGAGATAGTTGGTGTTAGACAGGCACATGCTTCTCTATCCATTTAAGTATGGGGAATTTGTTACCATTTCGTGTTAAAATCACTTGCTTCGCTAGATTTTCCACTCGGGGATAGGAGCGAGTAATTGGTGACTGCTGTGGCCAGGGAACCAGGGAAATGGGATTTATGGAGCTGAAATGGCAATGCCCCACTTGGGAGGATTCTGATTGTAACTGTAGCCAGGGAACCAGGGATATGGGATTTGTTGGGCTGGAATGGCTATGCCGTACTTAGGATAATACCAGGGAAATGGGTTTTCTGGAGCTCAAATGGCAATGCCCTTGTTGGGAGGTTTCGGGAACAGTTGTGTATACACGTTCTCTTGCGTATACGTGTTCACTTGCGTATTGTTTGCGCTGAAAAGGGATATGAAATCCCACATTTAAAGTTTCTGCCGCTTGAGAGCTGTTTTTTAGCTAGAATTTGAAAGAGCCAGCTAAATGCTGATTACAGGGAGCCTAATTTGGGAAGGAGTTGATTCTCCAGTGTCCGTTTCTGGAAGCATGATTAAGGCATGCGAATCGCTAGGCTTCCATGGTAAATTTTATCATGTCATGAAGCATCGGAAGTAGAAAAGGAAACTACTTAGTTGCTCTTAATTTCATGAGTCAATGATTCGCTGCTCACTTGACTGCTTCAATCCCTCGCTTGTTACTCGTCCAACCCGTTGGTTTTTCTATCTGCTTCTGCATTTAGTTCATCATCTATGGTATTGATAGCTTTGTGTTGCTTGGCAGTCTGCATCATTGGATTCATGGGCATGCAAGGTGTGGGAATATGCTAGGTGTTTAGGTGTCAGGGAATGTCTGAAAAACCAGTCTCTCCCAATCAGGTGAAATTTAGTACAAGCAGGTTCTTCACTTTTTATTCATTCGAATGTCCACATCAAAAGAAGTTGGACGTTCGGTTCTGCAGAAATCAATCAATGTTGAGGTCCTTATTCTTGGAAAGGAGATGAAAGACATCGTAATCAGCTCTATCGAAACTGTTAGAGCTAGCCAGAAGAGAACTTGGAGAAGGCCTAAGGACCGTTTAGGATCTTTCGATCAGGAAAGCAAAGGCTGGAGTGACAAAAGAGGGACGAAAGAGCCAAAATATCAAGCAAGGCCAGATGACAGTTTAGGACCATAAGTCCAGGAAAGACTGTGACATACACTCAACTGTTACAAAAAAAAAATAGTGTGCGGAAAACATGTAAATCAACTGTATTATTACAAACGGAAATATTCTTCACATTAAGAAAGACTGCTCCATTTCTAAGATTCTTTTCCTTGACCGTTCGTAAATTTTGTCATCTATTAAATTATCTCAATTGGTAACTATAAACAAAATAAGTATCATATCGCAATTGGACAACATTCTAAACAACTCGAAAACAATTACTTTAATTGAAAGGAGGAGTGACGAGTTAGATGTTAATAAGAGACAGCAAGTGAAATTACATGATTTTATCAGTTTACGGTGCTCAATGTTGTTACGCACTTTACACTATAATGAGGAAGAGGGAACTTTCTTAACACTTAATCGTAGAACTACTTGAACTTCAATGAAGTTGGACCTTTATCCAAAAATAATATATTAAGTAGATGGTAGAAATTTCATCGATATAAAGTAATTCCAATTGTTAGGCAGTTTAACAAGCTACATAATCAATTTAACAATTAAAGCAAAATACCTCTTTAGCTAGATTTACAAATATTTAAATTTAGAAGTAGTCTCTGGCTTCATAATACAATCCTATAGGAGTGAAAATAACATATAAGACCTACCCAACTACTGCACTAGTTTTTACCCCGTCCTGTCATTTGATCAAGCATGAGTGTTTAAAGTATTAGAGTCAACTTCGTAAATTAAGGAGATCTTCGTAAATTAAGGAATTTTCTTAATTTACTTACAATCATATCAATCTTGTTGTATCCTGTCAATCCTTAATTTATATCTTGTCAATCCTTAATTTATTCATTGTAATAATTGCTAGGTCTACTGTAGTGTCTATAAATACATGCCTCTGATGTATTCTTAAACACACAGAAATATACAGACATTATTGGGATCCTTTTTTTCCCCTCACCCCACCCATTTCTCAGAGCACCAACGCTGCTGTCATATATCCACGACACGCCGCCACGTCGCTGTGCATTCCTATTATTCTTCTGCTTTATTTCAGGCTCTGACGCTGCCGCACGCGCCCCAAGCGTCATTGTAGACAGTGCACCAACACACCTTCTCTGCAGCATGCTTCACACATGCCAATGTGCCCACGTCGCCTCGCGTTGATCTATTGCTTCTTACACATACACGCGCAGGCACAAGGTTCAGCTCCTTCCCAGTTCAACCCGACCAAGTTCTTTAAAAAAAAATAAAAATTCCATGGCTGCCCAAAAAGATAGTACTGATATTTTGCGTCCTATTCCACTTATTCTTGATGATGCAAACTATCTTCATTGGGCACAACAGATGCGTCGTTTTCTTCAGGGACGTCGTCTTTGGGGCTATGTCAGTGGCAGTATCAAGGCTCCCTCTCCAATCGATGCCGCTTTTGAGGACAAAGAGGCTGATTGAGTTGTAGAAAATTCAAAAATTATTAGTTGGTTCTCCAACACCTCTTTGCCGAAGATCAAATAATTGTTTGGATCCTTTGACACTGCAAAGGAAGTTTGGAATTATTTGACTGCCACCAACACTGTGTCGAACTTAGCCTCTCAGTATTAGATTGATCTAGATCTCCATCGTCTTCGACAGGTTCTTGGTCAATCCATTCAAGATTATTACAGCCAGTTAGCAATCCTTGGTGAAGGATCTTGGTCATATGATTGCTCGCCATTGGTCTATGTTTCAGATGGACGTAAAAAAATGCTTTCCTTAATGTGGAGCTCCCTGAGGAAGTATACATAAAACCTCCGCCTGGTTATCCTCATCATCCACATCAGTTGTGTTATCTCTAAAAAGCTCTTTATGGTCTCAAGCAAACTCCCAGGCCCTAGTTCTCTAAGTTCAGTTATGTCCTCACACAGCTTGGATTCACTTCCAGTGCCTATGATTCTGCTTTATTTCGTCGACAGTCTGACTCAGGTTTGATCTTAGTACTGTTATATATTGATGACATGATCATTACGGGCAATGATCTCTCAGGCATTCATACCCTTAAAATCTCTCTCAGTCAACAGTTTGAAATGAAGGATCTTGGTGATCTTCGATACTTTCTTACTCTTGAGGTCACCTCTGATCACATTAGATATTTTCTTTCTTAGATTAAGTATGCTTATGATTTGGTCTCTAAGTCTGGCGTTTCTTCAAATGATACTGTTATGTCCCGTATGGAGGAAAACTGGGAGCATTATACATTGACTGGTGAACCTCTTTCGGATTCTCCTATTATAGACAACTAGTTGGGAGACAGATTTATCTCACTATTACTCGACCAGATATTGCTTATGCAGTTCATCGGGTTAGCCAGTTCATGACCGCTCTCTCCACCGTTCACTTTGTCTAGTGTTCTTTGAATTTTGCAATATGTGCAGAGTACTCTATCTGATGACTTGCACTATCCATCGGCATCCTTTCTACAATTCACTGCCTACTCTGATGCAGACTAGGGACGCAATCTTGTCGATCGTCGCTTCACTACAGGTTTCTGTTTCTTTCTAGGTAATTCTCTCATCTCCAGGCGCAGCAAGAAGCAGTCCATTGTCTCTCGCTCGAGCACTGAGTCAGAATATCACGCTCTTGCTGACATTAATGTTGAGTTAGTTTGGTTGCGATGGTTACTTGGAGACATGGGTGTCCCTTTTGACTATGTTGCTCCTATTCATTACAGTTAGAGCGCTATCCAGACCAGTCACAATGATGTTTTTCATGAAATGACAAAACACATTGAGATTGATTGTCATGTTACTCGTACACATCTTAGTCATGGTATCCTTGAGCTCATTCCTGTATCTTCCTTCGATTAACTTGCAGATGTCTTGACGATGTCCTTATCCGTAAAGAACTTCTTGCATTTCATTTCCAAACTCAACTTGGTCTCTGGTCGACCACCTTCAGTTTGAGGAGGGATATTAGAGTCAACTTCGTAAATTAAGGAATATGTCATATCAATCTTTTTGTATCCTGTCAATCCTTAATTTGTATCTTGTTAATCCTTAATTTATTCATTGTATTAATTGTTAGGTCAACTGTAGTGCCTATAAATACATACGGGCCTCTGATGTATTCTTAAATACAAGGAAATATACAAACATTTTATGTTTTAACTTTAAGTTTTAAGTTTTGCACAATTCAAAACTTTGAAAACTACTAGTATTTGTGATACAAAAGAGTTCATTGAATCATAAGAAACGCTGCTGATCCCATCCATACTCCAAAAATCTTCATGTCACAAATTTTCACTTCACAACTCATATAGTGTTGTTAGAACTTCCATCCAACATTGCTAAAACTTGTTTACTCTTCCAGACAGTGACACAAAGTTAATTGTAAATTGTAAATGATAATTAATGGATCTACTTCCTTGCTCGTGAATACTTGCCTAACTTGTTATGCTACTTAAAAGACAGGTCATAAAATTTTCGATTTTTTAGAATAGTAGAATAATATACCATGGGAGCATAAATTGGGAAACAAGCATTCCCGACCTCAATAATTAAAGTCCCACATAATTCAAAATCAAATAAAAAGGAATGACAGAGCAACAAAGGACCATATCTAAAAAACATTGCTACGCCGCTAAAAACATAAAGACCACGCACAGCAAACAAAACTACAATACGAACTGGACTCCACGCTTAACTCGCTGAACATCTCTACCGATCGATTTAACACCACAAGTGAACCAACACGACATATGCCATGTAGATACTGTACACCACCTATATCTCGTAAGATCTTACCAAATCAGCGCTACCAAAGCAACCAGCAGCACACCCACAACCCTGTCATCAAAGTCCATATATGCCCCTGGCTAGCACCAAATAAGGAAGATAAATGTGTCTCATTTTGGTACATGTATTTATATTCTTTTCTTGGCTGTAAAGGCTTTTTATAATTCAGAGCCTCGCCCAATCTTTTTCTCGATTCAAAACATCGGCCGACTTGAACTAAAGAGACCGAGGCAAAGAGAAGCTCAATAGAGATCGGAAAGTTTCTCCAATGGATCCAAAGCTGACGGTGGTTTCTCAGACATTCGAGCGATTCAAAGCCGCCTTGATACGCAACGACTTCGATACCTGCGACAGGCTTCTCTCTACTCTCAAGGTAACAACTGCTCCTGTCTTCCCCAAATTTGACCCAATTCCAAACCCTAACATACCTGTTCGAAATTTGTTTGCGTTAGACATTGAACTGGATTACTTAAACAACTTAGACTGCTTTAGATTGTGCCTTTGTGTTGAAGTAATCATAGATTCTAGTATAATCGTGTCTACTAGTATCAAACGATTTGTTGTGGAGCTAGATCCACGAATTTAAATAAATGAAGTATTCCAGTGCAGCTTGTTTGTAGTCACCAATGTGTTTAATTTGGTTTGGATAGGGTGAGCCTTGGAGCAAAGGTACCCTTTGCCATTGGAGGGTAACACGGTTGAAGCATGGAAACAGTCTCTCTATTATGCTGGGGTCAAGTTGCGTAAATCGGTCCTTGTGCAATGGGTCTGCCCTTTTTGTTCGACTAGGAATTCGTTGGAATTCCTTTATTTTGTATTGCAAGCCATGTTAGTTCCTATACCTTGCACAAGGGCCGGGAGCATGAGATCGCATAAAGTAGGTCCTCAAGAACTAAGCAAGTAAAAGTTGAAGATTAAGAAAGTTGACTAAACTTGACTGGTTTCGCTGTATGAAGATATATTTCTCTTTAGGCTTTTGTGGAGCCTAATGCATATCATAAGTAGGTGTTATAGATGCATGGCTTCAGCTAATAAAAAAGATAGGCTTACAGTTTTGACTGATTGAAACCAGCTTGAGGGAGATTTTTTTAAGTATGCAAACCTCTACTTTCATATCCACTTGTTGCTCACACTTCTTAGGTTATTATGTTGTGAGTTGTGACATACCACAAACTTCTCATTTTTGGAGGAAGTTACAATCTTGGATTCCTTTTAGTCATTGTCATTACCACATCATAAGAATTCTTCTTGTTTTGATCATCTTGCAGGTCTCTTTGACAGAATTTAGAAGTCTTCCTCCGTTATTTGAAGAGACACCGAATGCTATTCAGGAGTTGACAATAGCCAGTAATGTTTTTCACATGACTTTTTTATATATCATTTCTTCTGGGTCATGTGTAACACAACTGTCAATCATATTCTATTTGTAAGTTTAAATTAGCCTCTTTTGCAAAGAACCCAAGATACTTACTGGCTTGTGCTTCTGATAGAGACATTCCCCTGTTTTTGTTAAACTCATGCTTAATTTAAGGGAAACAAGCTTCACAGTGTAACATCTGTGACTGTGACCATGACCATTTTCAGGGGATATATATGAGCATGCAGTTGTTCTAAGTGTGAAGAGTGAGGATCAGGATGCCTTTGAGAGGGATTTCTTTCAGCTGAAACCTTACTATACGGATGCTGGGTAAGTTTTGCTTGAATTCTGTTATGTCATTTTGGAAAAGAAACCTTACGTTATAGAACTCCATGACAAGTAAATTAGCCATAGTGAGTGTTCAAAGTTAGGTTTTGACGAAGAGAGAAATTCAGGTCTTTTATTTCATTTTTTTGTCAGTCTTTTGTGATGCTTGGAGTTTGTTAATTCATAATCTTCAATCAACTGAAAGCTAAGACATATTTGTGATGTAGACGTTCTATTTATGTATATGACACGAGAGGGACTGAATTGTTTGGTTTCGTATTCCATCTTTTACTTGTTGAAGTGGTTAATTAACTCTGATTACTGATTATGTGTGACATAAAAAGATAAATCGGCACTGATAGAGATTCGTTGAACTTCTCGGGAACTTTCTGACGGGTAAGGCTCCATATTGCTCGTTTGACCAAAGTATATCTGTTGGGCATTTGGCCGAAGTTGGGGGGTGTACTTTGAGAGTAAGTATGGAGGACTGGCGGTAAAGGTTAGTCTTTCTGAAAGATGGTTTCCGAAGCAAGTATGGAAAGAGGTAGGGAAATGCTCTTCTGGGGAGATTGGCTTGCGCTAGTGGGTGGGCTTATGCTAGAATAACGTTCTTTTTCATTGGGAATGGTTTCCGAAGCAAGTATGGAAAGAGGTAGGGAAATGCTCTTCTGGGGAGATTGGCTTGCTCTAGAGGTGGGCTTATGCAAGAATAGCGTTCTTTTTCAGGTCGAGTTGGGAAATAGGGAAGATTGTGGCTTGATCATAGGTGCGAGAATGACCCATGGATTGAGCATTATGCTACGGGTGATCATCATTATTCAGGATGAATATTAGATTGTTGAGGTGAGGTCAAGCCATTTTCTGTCAGTTGCATCATGTGGAATATAACATCAGCGGGCCCTTAAAGATTAGGAGGTGATGGATATAGTTTTTTGTTCTCATTTTACTTTTTTCAAAATCTTTTAGTCGATAGTTTACCATGCTCTCATCCTAACTGTCTTTGCTAGTATCTATTTTGTACTTGTACATATGTTACACAATGCATGCTGTTAAATTAATTCCATCTGCTTTGAATCATTCTGCTGCTAATTTTTCTTTCCGCCTACGAGGCTTTGATTCGTATGGTTACTTTACATTAATATGTGTACGATGATGTTTTAGACATCTCTTTCTTTTGATGGAGCAGGGCTCGTCTCCCTTCCTCCCCTCAAGAGTACCCAATATTAGGTCTCAACCTTTTGAGACTCCTTGTTCAGAATAGAATTGCTGAGTTCCACACTGAATTGGAGTTGCTCTCGTCCAATGCTCTGGAGAATCCTTGTATCGAGCATGCTGTGGAGTTGGAACAATCCTTTATGGAAGGGGCTTACAACCGTGTGTTGAGTGCTAGACAAAAAGTACCTCATGAAACTTATGTGTATTTCATGGATCTACTGGCAAAGACAGTTAGGTGAGTTGTCTTTGACTTGTGCACTGGTTAGAACAATCGAATGAAGTTGAATAATGATTAAAAGTTTTGCTTTATTTGTTTGATAATGCATCTGGGGCTATTGTTTCACTAATTAGTGAAATGAAAAGCATACAGTTTCAGTTCACTTTTGGGTGTATTCTTTTCATAAATTAAATGCCCTTTTGCAATTGCTGCTGCCTTTTTTGTGCATTGGCCTTTCTGGTTGCTCACTATTTAGTCCACTTGGTTTTTGGTCCCATTAGAGTACATATTGGGTTGTCCATGCTAATGTCAATTTGTTTTGCTACTGGAATCTGAAATGTGTAAGGTATACATAAACTCAAAAAAGTACATGGGGTTATTTCATATGCATCAGTTGTTTTGTCTTTTATAATCAGGAATTTCTAATCATCAATCCCTTGATATCCACTTGTTGGCATCTTCAACTAAAGAAGGCCTTGAACCCAACTTGGGGGCATTTGTACCATTGTGTCATTTAGTTATTGGTCATTTGGTCCTAACCCAAAATCTAAATCTTTGAGCACTGGTTATGTGCATTTAGTACCATTCATATCTTGTTATCTTGAGCTCCTCTTTCTCTCTCGGATTTCTGTCTCCCTTTCCTTTTTGCCTAATGAGCGCAAGGGAGAGGTAGCCGTTCAATTGAATTGTGTGTTTATATTGTATTGCCATTTTTTAAGTTTGAACTGATGCGTTGTTCATGTGACTGCAAACGCATATTTTCTGGTGCCTGTTCTGTAGATTTCTTGGACTATATTGCTGATTGAAGAGCACTTCCATTGTATCACATCAGTCACCTTTATTAGTTCGTTCTTTGGTCTATAGGGATGAAATAGCTGGGTGCAGTGAGAAGGCATACGACTCTCTTTCAATAAATGATGCCCGACAAATGTTGCTGTTTTCGTCTGATCAAGAACTTACTGAATATATCAAAGAGGTATAATCTGTTCCTTTTGGCTTTGTTGTTTCCCTTTTCTGCTCCAGTGTGGTGGGCTTTGCCATTGGGTTAGCACTCCCACAAACTCTAAAACCTGAATGGTGGAGAGTTTAATCTTGGGTATTCCGAAAGTTGGTCAGTGTTCTACTAGCAGAGTCCACCCCACCCGCTGATATATGTGCGTTCTTATAAACATATATCACTATATCGTATCAGATTAAACCTCGTATTCGTGACTTGCAAAAGAAATTTGAGTTCTCGTTAACGTTGTTTGAGGATAAAAGTGCATTTTTGCTTGCCTATCTTGCTTTTGGTTTGTACATGTGGGAACTGTTCTCTTCATTTGTACATTTGGGGATACAGCTGGAGACCTGAAGTAGTCCAGCTAGTCATTGCACAAAACTAGTTGCTGTCACAGTGTCTGCTTATGGTCTAAGTAGGTAATCTTGGTTGATTCTCCAAATTAGAACATACATCCTATTTTAAAGGGTCAAATATGTGAGGTCACACGATATTTCAGAAAGGCCCTTGCAAGTATTTGAAAACAACTTGATAATGCTAGTCACCAGTAAGTTATTTAGAGCAAGACTTATTTTTTTTACTCCCACTATTATGTAAAATGTGATTAGCATAGTACTCGATTTTGGCAATTTATAGTTACTTCAATTTCACTGTTGCTGCTAGACTCCTATTTTACAATCAAGGGGCAATCTAGTTGTTTCTTGTGCAAAAACCAGCTGCTGTCCATGGAAAATCTCTAAATAAAGATGGCAAAAGCATCGCTGCTATACAAACAACACGAGCCCACTAGCGATAACAGTGTCATATACCTGCCTGCACTAGCCTCATTATGCTACTTTTGTGTATCTAGTGTATCACTCTGATCTGTATTAAAACCTGCAGGATCATCCTGAGTGGGAAATAAAGAATGGGTCCGTGATCTTCCAGAAGGCAAAAGATTCCGCACCTTGCAAGGAGATACCATCTCTGCAACTCATCAATCAGACGCTCAGTTATGCGAGGGAGTTGGAGCGAATTGTCTGAGAGACCCGCTGGCCCGGTGCTCCCAATTTGGGTGGTTGTTTCCTGATGCCAGAACTGTTATATGTTTTTTTTAGATACTTTACAATGCGGAGGAGTATTTTTGGACTTTGGAGGACAGCGTGCGTAGCCTTCTTCAATTTCCTCTAGCTTCAAAGTACTGTGTCAACTTCCTGACAGTAGGCAATGATTCAATCTTACCCAAGGACCTCCTCTGGAAGCTTGACATAGTATTCTAGGTAAATTCAATTGTCACTCAATTGATTTTAGTTGTTATTAATTAGGAAGGGAAAAAAAGGGATCAAAAGAAACATGATTTGCTTAAACAAGATAGATAAAGAGATTTGGTCCTTCACCGTCTCCCAATGATACTGGTCCGTCATCTTCTCCAATTTACGATCTATTACCAGCCAGAATATATCAATTGGAGAACAATGACAATGAGGAGGTGAAAGGAAATCTGATGAAGAATTAGGGGTAAAACTGTTGTTGCAACATGAAAATAGGGGTTTTTGTTTTGCTAAAATAGGAGAATGAAAGTCGCAAATGATTTTGGAGTCGCGTTTCTGGCTTTACAAATAGTATTGAGTCACTACATATTCATCCCTCAAATACAAGTTTTTGATATTAGTCACAATATTCTCGTGACATAAGGACACAATCACGCAACCTCCATATAAAAAATGGCCCAAACTACCACATTCTCATGAACTAAACTACTAAATAATGGCCCAAACTACTAAATAATTAGGTAGCCTGGACAAGTAAATTCTCATGAACCAAGTCCTGATAAACCTCAATGCTGGCCTAAGCAGCAAACTTGGTCAAGTTACTGGCTTCCTTGAGCAGATCTACTCCTACTTGATCCATACAAAAGTAGTAAAATTATGACTTATTTGTAAGGGTTAGAAAGTGCTTCATATTTTGTTTTGAAGCCCATAATATATAGCATGTAAGAGAGACTGAACAAGGGTCTGATGCTCTTCATAGATTGTGACCAAGAAAACGAGAGAATCCCAATCCTGCTTTATTCGTCCCCTTTTGAAAGTGGCTGGATATGATAAGATCTATTTCATCGCATATTGGCAGTGGCATGCGATAGATGCTCCAAAGGCAAGTGTAGGTTGGTTATAAGATTGGAGTTATTGGTCAGTCATCAGTGATTTCTTCGTACATGCGACCAGCCATTTCGAAATAGTACCAACTATACCATCAGCACGTTTTCCGATGGGGACTCCAAACCAGACCGGTCTGATAGGACCACGTTGTTACTCTATGGTTAGATAAATTAGGCATACATGTTGTTTTGATGATAACAACATATTTCTTATGTACTTTCAATTGACTCATTGTAGCTATATACAAACACAATCCTGAAGACACATTTAAGACATTAGGTATATGGAGTAAAGTTAAGGAGCTTAAAGTTATAGTGAACTTGTTATGAAAGTTTCATAAAGTTCAATGTCAAAGAACAACAAATAACGCAGATGTTGAGTTACTTTCTTGTAATTTGACAAAACTTTTTATCAGCTTTTAACCCAAAAAAAGAAAAATAAGCGTTGCCTTAATTCACTTTTCCTAGAGAAAGTTACGGCAAAAGAAGAAAAACATTTTCATGAGGCAGTCAATTCTATTGGCACTAGAATCGAAAACAATGGCTAATTTTATTAAAAGTTATGTCATATTTTCCTAGAATAGCTATAATTATATTCACCTTATAAAAATGATTTGCTGCTTCATCGTCCATCGTTAAAACTGTATTTGAAGCTTCCATTTTTCAGAAAAACATTAAAACTCAAGTATTATACTTGTTCTCTCTTCAATCTCATTATTTTGTATTATTAAAAGATCATCCTAATGAGCAAATTTTTTTTTATTGAGAATAAGCATTCTTCAACTCATCAATTCTCTCATCTCTTAATTGTACAAGAATACAAGAGTTTCATTTGTACTTATTTTCTTTTAAGTGGGTTTTATTGTATACTATTGATCTTTGTAAAAGACTGAGATCACGGCTTGAACTTGTCAAGTCTTTGATGAGCATTGTGCATTTAAGGTTTGTGCTTTGTATGGTGATATCACTAAGTGTTTTTAAGAATTTTGATCTTGATCGAAAGAAGATTGCTGTTAGTGGATTCTAGTATTCTTGTAAGAGACTTCCTTGAAGAAGTGGATATAGGCTTGAGGTTATTCAATCCAAACCATTTAAATCTCCTTATCAAACATCTTTAACTTTTATATATCACTTCGTAATTGTTTTAGATTGCAAAATTAACATATTGGTTGAGCTTGCTTGTTGATTTGATTTAGATACACGTTTGTGATAATCTTAAATCTCAAATTAATTTTTTAAAAGGCTATTCAACCCCCCCCCCCCCCCCGGCCACCTCCTCGCTGTTGTTTTATTAGTTTCAATTGGTACCAGAGCCTCAACTCTTGATTTGTTGGTAAAGTCTAGAGAGTTAAGAGATCACGAGATTCACTGGTTTTGAGGAGAGTTCTATTACTAGACCTCCAACAGCTCCACCACCAATCGCCAAGCACAATTATGGCATCTCCACCCCCCCCCGGGAAGGATTGAATACATCCCAAAATTAAGTAGACACGCGTGAGCGCGCACATACGCACTGATTAAGTCCCCCCACAAGCTCTCTCTCTCTCTCTCTCTCTCTCACACACACACACACAGACGTGCACATGCATGTGGTGATTGATTGAATTCACCCTCTCTCTCTCACACACACACAGACGCGCGCGCACACACACACATGCGCGTGCACGCATATACACTAATTGAATGAATTCTTCACTATCATCAATTTCGGTGGGGGCTGCGATGAAAGTGTGATGGTGGTAATGGGTGGGGCAGCGTCCTTATCGTTGTGTTGATGGGTGGCGAGGCTTGGTCGTGGTGGTGGTAGGTGGCAAGGCTTAATTAGGGCAACTGCTGGGTTGTAGTGGTGGAGGTGGATGACGAGGCTTGCATGGGGTTCCAGATGTAGTTGTGGAGGTGAGGTGGTGGACTACTAGTGTGAGATGTATAGGTAATTAGGTGGGTGGAGGGAGAAGAAGGAAAAAAAAAGCAACAAAAACCTCTATGACTTAAAGGAGTTAACGGTATACACGATAAACTTTTGTTCTTCATCAAATTTATGTGTGTGCATATTTGTCTTCTACCATTTATATTTTTACTTGATTTTTTTGAACTATTAATTATGAGTTAATAGAATTTACTAAATATATGGGTGGAACAATGTTAGTTTTTAAGAAACTAATCACATAAGAGGGCCTAAACCCGAATGTAGCAGTATGGGTCAAGTCGGTTCTCCGGTTAACCCGGGCACCCGCATGTAAAGTCGGTTCTGTTTGCTTTTTTATTTCTATTTTTTACTTTGCAGTAGTCGGTTCTCTCATAAATTGAAACAAACTGTGTCAGAAAACAAGAAAGCACCATCAAATGGCGTCGAGGACGAGTCACGCGCCACCACCAACCGACGAACCGGAAGCGAAGAAGGCGAAATACGCCGCCGTAGAGCCTTCCGAACCGCCGGCAGCGAAGCCGAGCGTGGTTCTCAACCCCGCTGACTGCGATATAGGTGAATTACTGAATTTCCTTCTTTCAACTCTCTACTCTTCTCTCTACATTCGCAGTTAAATCAGTTGTTACACTATCAGAAACCCTGACGATCGATGATTTTGAGATTTGTTTCGTTTCGTACTGAGTTTATGTGCATTTCTTGCATTTGTACCACACGTGGCTATGTTCGTTCGTTAGTTTAAGTGTGGTTAATTCCATTTCGCGTGATTGATAGCGTTGGTGAATTTGTTTAGGCCTTAAAATTTTTGATTTCTTACTACACATGACCATGTGTACTTGTATTTACGTCTTTCTTCTGTGCTCAAGCATATAAGTGTTGCTAATTTCGTTCGCCATGATTGATCGCGTCTGTGAACGTGTTTTAATCTGAATATCTCAATAAGTTGTTCCTATGTGTTATTACTTTTCGTACTAAATTCATCTTCATTTCTTGGATTTATGCTTACATGTTGCTATGTGACTTGTCTACATGTTTGTACGTGGTTCTTTCGTGTTTGTGTATGTAAATGTTGCTAAATTCCATTGAATGCCTTTGTTAGCGTTGGTGAATGTGCTTTTGCCTTAAGTTTATTGATTGTTCTTCCAATTTTTTTTTTCCGGTAAACGATTCCATTGCATATGTTTAATAGGAACTTCTTTTTCTTGTCTATATCGTCTTGAGTATGTGGCTCAGTTCTACACTGAATAGTTTCCCGGTGAGAACCTTGAACCAGAGAATATGCCACCTTTCAGCCATGAATCCCATGATGGGGTCAGCATCTAGGGAACAAATGTTTTACCCGGCACATGCCATTTTACTTAATGAGTACCTGCAATATTGCTATCCTTGCAATGATAACTTGGGCATTGTTGTGTCAAACTGTTTAAACTTGATTTTACAATAGCAACTGACTTTTTCCATGTTTCACCAGATTTTAACATTGAAGGAGTTGGTCTACAAGGCTCTTCACTTTATGAGCAGGGATTCGCGTATTGCTGGTCTGGTGCTCGTGCCAACGTGGGAATTACTGGAGGCAAGTATTGTTTCAGTTGCAAAATAGTTTCTGAGCCACCTGTTGATATGGAAGATACTCCCTTTGACCAGCAGCATGTTTGCCGACTTGGCATCTCTAGGGGAGATGATAATGTGGGGAATCTTGGAGAAAGTGAGCACAGCTTTGGCTTTGGTGGAACTGGAAAATATTCCCATGGAGGAAGGTTCTCTGATTATGGCGAAAGATATGGGGTTGGAGACATAATTACCTGTGCGGTTGATTTAGAAACTAAACCTATGGCCTCCATTAGTTTTTCTAAGAATGGGAAGCTGTTGGGGGCAAAGCATTTTAACGCAGGTCTGAGTGGTCTTGGAGTTGTAGATTCTCCTGCTGGAAAGCTACAATGGGAGTCGGCACTCTTTCCTCATGTTTTGTTGAAAAATGTTGTGGTTCAGTTGCACTTCAGCTTTGAAGATGGACTATTGCCTGAAGAAGGATTCAAACCTTGGGCTTCTGCACTTGTGGATGGAAATGGTATTACTGGACCCACTTTTGCAAACATGCAGGATTGTGAGGTAATGATGATGGTAGGGTTACCTGCTTCTGGCAAGACTACTTGGGCAGAGAATTGGGTGAAGGAGCACCCAGAAAAGCGATATGTTTTGCTTGGAACAAACTTAGCATTGGATCGAATGAAGGTTTGTCTGCTTTTACTTGTTTGTTGTTTTTATGCTGCTGTTTGTTTGAAGTGCAATTACCTTATCCGCCCGTCTTTTCTTCTGACAAAACTTGACTCCCAACAGGTACCTGGTCTGTTGCGTAAGCAGAACTATGGTGAGCGATTTGACCGTTTGATGGACTGTGCAACTGGGATCTTTAATACCCTGTTATCCAGGGCGTCGAAGACACCTCGTAACTTTGTAATAGATCAAACAAATGTTTATAAGAGTGCTCGGAAACGCAAACTGAAGCCCTTTGTGAACTACAGAAAGGTAGCTACATAATGCTGTTCACCGACTACTATTATGAAGATTTTTATTGGACGATTGTGGTTTTGCTTGGTTCAGTTATCCTGACCTGTTCGAGAAATATTCTCTTGAATTAGATTGCTGTTGTGATTTTCCCGAAGGCAGAAGACCTCAGATTGCGTAGTGACAAAAGATTAAGGGAAATGGGAAAGGAGGTTCCGGCCGAAGCAGTAAATGAAATGCTAGGTAACCAACTCAACTTAATGTAGTTTGATATGTTTTACCAAATAATGTAGGATATTATCCATCTTCTGCATTCTGACCTGTAGTTTGCCTGTGACAGCCAATTATGCTTTGCCTCTGAGCAAGGATATGCCTAGAACTGATGAGTACTTTGATCAGGCAATTTGCTCAAGAACTTGATATTCATGATTTTTTTTCTCCACCTTTTTTCTTTGCATGGAGGATAGTTGACTTACACGTGCAACGTATTTTGTTAGGTAATGTTTCCAGAACTCAATAGAGAAGAGTCGCAGAGATATCTGGAAGAAATGAAAGCAAGTCTAAGGACGAAGAGCGGTCCCTCGCCTTATTCTCGTGAAAGCTCCATCCAACCGTATAATAGTACTGCAATGCATAATTCTCGTGAAAGTTCTGTACACCCGTATAACAGTCCTCCATTGCAGCACCAACCACCTTTATCAGGTATCTGTCTCGGTGTCTCCTTTTATGTGTCCAAAATTGTCGATCACCATCTTACTTTGTTCATGTTCTTCTTACATATTTTCTTTGTGGTTCAGTCACTAGTGGGCAATGGCAAAGTTCTTATTCATCTCAGCCTCACTTCAGCTCTCCATATGGAAACCTGCCAAGTACTGCTGGTGTTCTTCCCAGGGATAATTTTGGTCAGCCTCCTTTAAATTCCTGTTATGGAAGCACTGATGGGTTTCTTCCCCGAGTTGGTTCCAATCAGCCTCAATTAAGCTCCTCCTATGGAAATTATTCGAGCACTGGTTACGGCCACTATGGCAGTTATGGCGGGTATGATCAGAGTACGAGAAGTTTTGAAAGTGGAATATCTACTCCTGGATTTGCTCCCGCAACTGCTCCTTACCCATCTTATGGAGTGCGTGCATCCTACAGAGATCTGGACGTTGGCAGCCGGAATTTCGTAGGCATGGATGCAACTAAACCTTACCAAAGGGGCATGGTTGAACCATATCCAGGAACAACTACATATGCTTATGATAGTCATGTTGGACATACTAGAGTTCTCGGAGGTCCCAGAGCTGATCCGCCATCACCTGGAGAGCCCCCAATTTTGCCTGCACCAGCTATATATGGTAGGCAACTTTTCCTTCTTTTAGTAGTGTTGCATGCATTTATCTATCAAAGTGGTGGTAATATATAGTGTTCCCTAACACTATGAGTTCTGTCTAGTTAAGTGCATTAGGTGACGCACAATAACTACCACCCAAAAGGTGCTAAACTGACAGATGATGAACGTTAGTTTTGGCGGCTGAAGGAGTAGCCTCGTGTTATTAGTCGATGCATATTTTCTTCTCATCGGTTTTTGGTTATGCTAAGGAGACAAGTTGCTAACCTTAATTTTGTTAATATTAAGGTTCTTCTTACGGAACTCGAGCTCCCAGGCCGACGCATGGAAAGATGCATATGCAGCATCACGGAGGATATGTCCAGCCTCGTCCAGGTTACTACTGACTTGCCATACCGATGCTTGAAACCGAGGATTACGCTGCTGAAGATGAAAAGTACAGGTCTGAATCTAGTTACCGTGATGTTTGTGGTCAGAGAGAGAGAAGTAAAGTAATAGGAAATGCCAAATTACAGCATGTAAATAAGAATTGAAAAGAAAAGTGATGTAAATAGAAAATGGAAGTAAGTAGATCAGAGCGAGTGATGGTTTGGAGCTCAAAATATACCCTCAGGAAAGCATTGTGAATGATCTTGACTTAACAAGTACTTATGACTGATTGTCTTCACATCTTTCGTAGAACATAGAACCGGAGACACGAGGCATATTTTCTAGTGCAAAATACATCAAGGATACGGAGCACCTTAATATCGAAGAAGCTTATGTCTGTGCACTTAAATATTGTGTGGATGTTGGATGGAAACAAAGCTATAAATATGAGCATTCTTATGTCTCTAAAGTACTATACAGGGTAGAACAAGAGAGAAGACCGACCTCTGGAAAATCAATAATGGCACGTCCAGAGGAGGATGATGGGTTGCCAAATAATATCTTTTTTCAATATTTATGTTGGACTTCAGCAGATACATTTGTACCAATGTGCTCCTTTTCTGGCTACAGAGTTTCTCTTATTCGTATTAACAGCTACTCTAGGAGGAATCAAACTTATTTAAACGTTCCTGCAATATTTTTCTTTTCGAGCCATGAACCACCCTACCCTAGGGGTTCCATTCCCGGGTTACAAGGATGTTATATTGAGGGCGCCAAAAATTGCATATCAAACTTTTGATTGATTCGATACGATCACATTTAGTGCAGCAAGCAACATCAAATAAACTTGAAGCATTTGTAGTCTTCAATTTTATGCGGTGTGCATTAGTACCAACGTCACGTCTATATTGAGGCCATGCTTTAGTCTTACTGACTTTTTTATTTGTAAACATGCACAATAGTTTTGATGTAGTTCAACTTACATGCTATTCACATGTAGAACTTGTGGGTATATTAGTTGTATGTACATGGAGAATGTGCATATGAGATTGAGTAGCGTGAAAAAGTAATAGTTAAACTTTAAATTTGTCTACACAAAATAAACATAATTTTCTTGTGAATCATAAATTCACTTCAAACTTAAATTCTCGCCAAACTCCAAATGATTTTTAGTGGCACTTGTGGACAACACAATTTTAACCTTTGAAGATGAAAATGAATTGGAAGAGTTTAAATTTCAAAATTTATACTAGGAATTTTTAACTGTTTAATGCTTTTACCAGATATCATGTTGGTTACGTAAAAAAAATTTAGTGACAAATATGAGAGGCGATCATGGTATTCGTCCCTACCGTCGGTCCGCAACTGCAAGCTGCAAACATTATTTGTTTCTCTTATCAGCACTAAAAGTGTTCTACTTTAACCCGTTACCCCGTATAAAAGCTCATAAAAGAGGCTATGGTTGATATTCACTGTTTCATATCGATGCTTGCATTATTTTTAGTGGAAGTCAAAGTTAGGATCCATATGTAGTGGTAGAGGTAGACCCCCCAAGTGCCTCTTATATTATTAGGAGAGAGGAGAACTGGTCCGCGTGCAGATGAAGCAACCCCAGAAGTTAGAGAGAACCTAAAAGCCACTATACTTTGCATTTCTCTTCATGCTTCCCTTTCATGGCCGGCTAACCTTTTCAATCAAGTGTTTCTTTTTTTTTTCTTTTCTCTGGGGACACCTTACCTCTTTATCCACAGCACGTGCATGCATGGTGAGCTAGCAACACGAAATCTTGGGCATGGCTGGTTGTTCGCATTGACTAGTCACCGCTATTATGGTTACTCACTGGAATCTCTTTGGAAGGTCAAGCTTCTTGTTATATGTTCTTGGCCTGATGAATATTGCTCTCACAGTAGTAGCATTAGTCACTATATGTGATTTTTTCTTTCGGTTGGACAGTCAGGGGTATACTTGGACCAGCTTTAGCGTCAACCGAAGTCTACTCTCTGGACAATCTTAAAGACGCACCCCCCAACATTAGGTTGGTACGTTCAGAGGAATAATTTTCTTTGAGTGTTGTCCCCAGTGTTTGAACCCATGAAGAAAGTCAAGGTATGAAATAAATCTCTTTAATCACCGGGCGGGGTCATTAGTTACATGGCTCTACAAGTAGTAGCTTTTTTTGTTTTTTTCCCGGGTAAGAATCGTAGGAAACCATCACGCTTGAACGAGAATGCTGAACAAAAAAAGAAAAGGGAAGGACGAATGCAGCACGGGCACCCTACTGGCAGCCACCTTAAACCATAAGGTCTTCTGGTCATAGGCTTAGTTCATAACCAGCTACTGTTATATGTGTCTAGCACCCTAACTGGTCCTAGTTTTGCTGTTGGGAGCGTTGGTTCAGTTTGTCATCCCGTAGGGCATTCCCCACCATCACATTAGAGGACAGCTTTGACATGAAAAAGAAGGAAAGTGGATTGTGGGGAAAGTAAGAAAAGGAAGGATGGCCAAAGACAGAGATAGATTGAGCTAAAAGTGCATTGTGAAAAGGCACAAATAATTCCAACGGAGATAACATTGCATCCCCCACGCAACAAAAATATACCTGTAGTTCTATTTATCATTACATAAATATGCGTCACGGGTTTCTTATTATGCGTTTATGTAATCTCTAACGACCACACTACTTGCATCTTAAATATCTCTTGAATAACTGCCACAATGATCACAATAAGTGATCATAGAACATATCATACATAACCACCGATACATATAGTTTGCATGGAGTACAGAAAATAACTAACCATACACGGGTAAATGGCACTTTGATTGAATTGTGAAAGCCACGAACCATTTCATATTCCGTGCCTTGCTCTTACGCAATCCCCACAAGACACAAACCCACAAAGCAATTTGCCTCTAGCCCACCCCCTCCCTCATCTCAGCATACAGACGTACATGCACCAAAATAGCTTTCCAAATGGAACTTCTTAGCTCTCTACTCCAACTCTGAGCTCTTCTTCTGATCTTTCATGGAGGACAAGGCAAGGGAAGTGGAATCCATGAACTTTCTCCGGTTCACATTTTCTCATCTATCATCACTTTGCTCAAGTCCTCTCTTCTCAGCCATCATCACTCTTCAGGCTCTTGCCTTCCTCTATTTGCCTTCCCTCTTCCTTCGAATAAGTTTCTCCCCTGTTCTAATTTCCACAGGAATCCTCTTGCTCACCCTTCTCAGATTGGGTGCCAGCCAGAGGAAAGAAAACTCACTCAATTCCAATTCCACCCAAACCCAAGAGAAACTAGAAACTCAAAGTTCCCCTTCCCCAGACCAAACTCACGAGTGGGTCTCATCACGATACAACCCAGAGTCCGAAACCAAAACGAGTTCAGTTCAAGACTCCGATCTCCCTGAAGAAGATCACAGATGGGTCTCCTCCCAACCAGATTGGAATCCTGATTCGGGTCACAAGTTGGTCTCCTTTACTGAGTGGGATGTAAGGGCGCCATTGGAGATCATATACGAAGCTTACGAAGGCGAAGAAGAAGACGACGCAGACGATGGCGTTTTGCACCATAAACAAGCGAAATGCGATGTGGGTATGTCCAGATATCCGTCGTTGTCACTTTACTACCCGGAATCAGATTCGGACGGCTCGTCTGATGGGGACTTTCCGGTGAACGGAGACTGGGACTTGCCGGAGGGTTTCAGGTGGGATGAAGAGGAGAGGGACGGGTTGATTGAGATTGCACTGGACGGTACTAAGAGACCAGCAGAATTCTCTCATGTGGAAGAAGAGAATTTGATTGAGATTGACATTTTCCCGGTGAGTCATGATGGGTTCGCCGGCCAGAACCGGCGCGTTTAACGATGAGTATTAGGTACAGTTAATCTGTTGATTAGCGGTTAACTAAAGAGAAGACAGGAGAGATTAATGTCGTTGGAGAAAGCAAAAGGTGGCTTGGGGACTGGGGTTTTGGTTTGTTTTTTTGATGAAAAATAGAGAAACCGTTATCCGTTGGATTTGAATGTGGAAATGGCTGATATACCCTTGTATTTTTGTGAGGTAATCAAGGAATTTTTTCTTTTGCTTTCTTTTGGTGGTGGCACTTGCCAGAAATGTTTTGAGTGGATATAAATTGATTCTAGAGTGGGGATGAGCAATCGGTTTGTAGGTCAAACCGTAAACTGAACCGCTAGAAAATTGTGAATTGAATCGAACTAATTATCATCGGTTTAGACGGTTCGATATGATCGATTTAAACGGTTCGGTTAGTCAGTCTGAATCGATTTGCGTCTATATAAAGATGTTATTCCTTTGCATGCTATTATTAGATCTAAATATACATGTTATTAAAATTGAAATATATTTTTTCTAAATTGCAGACAACTTTGTTACAGTCAATATATAAGTACTCGTGTTAACATAAGACATAAGTATTATTTCAGATATATATTACAATAAAAACTCAAGTATTTGCCTTCATATTGATCTATGAGAAAGAATGAATAGATATAAAATAGATATTGATCCCCAAATCTTTTTGTTATTAACTATTCTTATTATCTTTATTTCTTTTAACTCGGTGTTTTGCTTTTAGAAGCATTATAGCAATAATTCGGTGATGCATAAGGATGACGGCATGAGCTCCGCTATGACTGACCGAGTTAGCTTCTCTTGATTGAAAATATTGGCACTCACAATACTTAACTCTGTTAACCACTTTTGGTGAAATGAGTTAAAACCAAAAGGTATTTCAAAATTTTGTTTTTTGTTTTTGAATTTTTTAGTACCATATATGTGAAAATTAATAGATAGATCTTACCAAAAGTAATTAACATATTATAAGTCGGTTGAATTTGGTTTGTGATTGGTCTAAAAATTGTGAATTGTGAACTGTGAACTAAGCAGAGCCAAGGTTGGTATGAAAAATATAAAATAGAACCCTTAAGATTTTCAGATGCTTCGGATTAGATTGGTTCGGTTTTATTAGATTAAACGGTTAATTTGAACGGTTTGATGCTTATCCCTATCTAGAAGTATGAAACCTGACTAAATTTAGCAGGATGACAATTTGGGGGATAATTGGAATTCTATTCCGTCCTACATGGTACCTATTTAGGATAGCTCTAGATGGATATGGAATAAATGGGGAATCGGCAAATGGTGGATCGAGCTAAATGGATTGTTTTTTTTATCGCGGACCTAAACCAAAAAGGATTTGAATAAAAGCTCAACCCATTTACATGTCTTTTTGCCCCCCCCCCCCCCCCCCCCGCCCCCTCTCTGTGACAAACACACACACACATACACAAGTTGCCAGTTGGCAGCCACCACGGACTGCCACCCGTTACCAACTGTTGCCTACCGGTCGGAGAATACTCAATAGCCATCGCTTCCCTCCCCTAATAGTAACCGCCACAATATTTTGGCTCTGGTACCATTTGCCACTGCAGATCCGAGGCAGCCAATGCCTGCCACCTCTGCTTACATGCAGTATCGGAAGAAAGAAAATAGTTTTTTGTAAAAAAATAAAAATAAAAAAGGCGTGGCTAACTTGAACAAAAATACTTAAAAACTAACGAGTTGACCTGTATAAATCTGGTTAATGGTTTAGGTTATGTCTAAATCTGATGGGAGTTAGATCAAAGATGAGGCAATAAGGGGATGAGTTAACATAGGATGGGACGTGTTGCCCTATATTGCCATCTTTAAATTGAAGTACGTGGCACAAAAAGTAAACTAAATTTATTTAAAAATATTTTAGACTGATTAGTTCCAGAATCCTCACATTTATAAAAAGAAATTAAATGTCCTCTTTACATTTTAATATACTATTTGATCATCTTGTCACACTAGACCTACTTTTAGGATTTTCGATCCAAACACCTTCCACAACTTTTAATTGCTTCTTCCTAAAAGCAAAAATAAATATGATTTCAAAAGCCTATTATTATATAATAAAAAATTTACTATTGAAAATCAAGTGCACGACCAAATCCAAAGTGCGACTCTTCAAAGTGAGCAAAATGTAGAGTTGATAAAGGGTACAATGATGTGGTGCACGTTAAATGTCCATGGCGATGGATGGAGTGAAAGGGATTGAACAGACCAAAGTGAGATAATTGATGCAATATAGAAGAATTTGCACCTTTAAGACCATATTCCTTGGTGTGCATACTTGTTGGTCAATTAGGCTCAATGCTTGTGCGTGCCCCAACAAAAGTTGAACGCACCAAAGGAGAAAGAACAGTGCTTGAATTGGATTGGCTTGAACAGTCAGGTCTGCCATGGGCAAACTTTGCAACTATGCCACAATCTATCTGTTGGAAAAATATGACTTTGTGCATACTTGTGCAGAAATCAACTTAGTACAAAAATACTGAAATGTAATTTACTAAACAGAATAGACAGTATTTGTCCCACAAGAACAATTAAAATTAACTCACAGCAAAATTAAACAAACAGCAATGGAGAACCGAGGCGTGAATTTGATTCACTGTCCTTAAGACTTATTCGTCTCGCAACGGTGCTGACGGTTCTTGACGACAGTCTCCCAGGATACAACGGTAATACGTCTGAAATAGGAGCACTCCAAATTGCAGACCCGGCGAACCAAAATAATGGCACAGAACTCTTTCGGACACTGAAAATACGGAGACAGAATGTTGCAGAAAATAATTCTGGGATTCAGTTGTATTTGTAATTTCTGTAACTGACTCATTTTTATCTGTAACTGACTCGTTTTTATACACAGTGTATTTCACTGGGGGGTGCAACTCTTCACAGGAAAAACTGCTAGCTGAAAAGGTCACAACTTTTAGAAAAGAAAATAAATAAATAAATTTATTTAAATATTTTTGTCCCAAAAAGAATAAAGCCTAATGGGCCCAAGCCTAAGCCACGGACTGAGACGGGGCGGGCGGCGCGCGCGTGGTGGACCTTGGGTCAAATTAGGTCCTTCCTCCTTACAAAACATGGGTACCCCCAAGGGGCCCAATTCTCAACTCAAGGCTAAGCCTTATAAGGAGATAACATTGACTTTAATTCTTCTATGTTAGATTCTCTCTTCCCTTTAAATTGAACCACCAACTTCAACGTCAATTTTCTCATTCACCTTTCATTTGTTTTAAACATGTGAATATACCATGATTATCTATTCCAATAGAGGATCATGAATCAATTTGTTTCTAACCAAAATATGATTTGGAACCAATTTGAAAATTGAGTCAAAGTTACTTCTCCACAATGGGTTTAAAACTCAATTCCAACACTGTCTGTTTAGCCAAACTCAATCCACCAACGTGGAGAACATTTCGTCGCCTTAAGAGTAAGATATCTACCAAAGATAACTAGTAGTTGTTCAAATCTACAAATTCGTTTGATAGCAGCAAACTTATACCTCTAGCGACACTTCTTCGGACCGTTTCATCATCTGCAAGTATTGAGAGGATCCTAGTCCTATTTTCTGGCCTCTCATCTGTTAATTATGTTCTGCTAATACAAAAAGCTTAGCCCTATCTAAGATGAAAACTGGTTACCATCGAAAAAGGAAACAATTGAAATTTTTTTTGATAGGTATTGAGGACATTTCTTTATGATGGGATTGAAAAAGCCATCCCGCCTGGTTACGGGAGCTAACTACTAATAATAAATATTAAGATCTATGCGAGCCGATCTACATCTACCGGTGAAGAAATAATTATTTATCTTCCCGTGATCTGGCTTTTCATTAGAGATTGTGGACGATTCAGATTGAATATTTTTTTTAAATTAACCACTACACTTAGTAGGGTGAAGGGCTTTCTTGGACCGAAAGTATCTTAAATAGGGAAGGGATCTAGAAAAATGGTAAAGAGAGGAAAGGCTAACCGCTACTCTTAGTGAGTGACGGTTAGACCGGGCGAGTGACGGTTAGACTGGGAGTTAGAGATATTTTGCACTAGATATGAATGAGCTCCCGAGATCGATTTGTGTTTACAATCGAGGATATCTAATACATAGATACTGTTGAACTTGCTTTGGGTGTTGAAGTGGCTAATGGGTCCAGCTGTAGTGCTAACGTGTGCTCCTGTCATATGATGCATCAAACATTAAGAGTTAGTACAAAGTACGCTATGTTCAAGATGACGGGACTTTGCCCAAACAAGTGCTATCAACAATTGAGAAGCTTGTGCTACAGAAGGATCTTTCCAGAAGAACAGAGCCTCCTTGTAAACCAACAGGCTTCATGACTGTAATACGCACCTCAGATCTCAAACGCCGTTGTTGAAACTTGCAACCAATTGTTAGGAAAAAAGGTAGAAAGGTAATCAAGGGAGATTCTTATTATGGCATCGCTAGTTCGCAAAACCATGTACTTTGCATGTGTATTGTTGTTGGATCTATGGCTTCTAATCTGTAGTGCAAGTCAGGAAAAAGCAAAAATTGACTTGTTTGCAAAGTTGTTTGGCATGATGTCTTGCCTTTTGTCACCATCAAAACCACAATCAGATGGTGACACTCAACAAATGGACTCCTGTTCTACCTATATCTTAACGGAGGAATTTATTGAACCTATAATGGTGAATGGGACCTCAAAAGAGATGGTCACAACCATGAATTATCCCCGCACATGACATCGAACTTTCATTTATTTCGGTGTTTAAAGCTACAGCTTTCGCTTCATTAAGGGTGGTATAATGCATGACTTCAGGATCCGAGTCCAGTTCAGACTTCATCGTGTTATCGAGCATGAGCGGATGTGAGAGCGGGCGAGCAAATACGAGAGCTTAAGAACGAGCTAAGTTGAAATGCGTTTCCGTACGGACTAAAACGAGAACAAGAGCAATTAAAAGTAGAGAAAATTGTATAAAATACCCTGTGGTTTGCGGTAGTTGCAAAAAAACCTCTCGCGTTACAAAAATTAAAAAAAAAAACACCTAAGATTTAAAAAGTGTTACACCCGTCAATAAAATCGTATGTTTTAACCGCGTTTGTGGTAAACGGGCCTGGAGAACAAGTGTCACTGCTAAATAATTGTTGGAAACCCTTTTTTGCCCCTGAATACCTCTTTTGCAGCCAAGCCCTAATTAGGGCCGACGCAAGAAAACAACGGGGAAATGTAAGAGAAGGGAATGGGGAAAGGCAGGGGACCATGGAAGGGGGAGGAGGAGCTGCAGTTGTCACCGGCGACCGCCGTGACAGCGCCAGGGAGAAAAATCGAAGGGTAAACCCTAACCCTAGCCACCACCTCACCAACACCAACCAAAACCCTAGCCGCCACCCCCACCCAGCACATCTACCACCGTCGCCGCCCATTTCGGCCACCACCCAGCCCTGCCGTAGCCACCACTTGTGCCTTCATCAACTGGAGTCAAGTTCGCCGCCACCACCAGTCCTTTTCACCTACCGCGAACTCCGTCGCCATCGCCGTCATCTCCCCCCACCTCTTACATCCCCGTATCTCCCCCACTGAACAATGTGCACCGCCGCCAACCCCATAATCAGGCCCAACCACATGCGCCACACCCAAATGTAACCCTAATCGTAGGAACTCACCATTTGCACCGTCGCCAACCCCGCAATCAAGCCCAGCCACCTGCGCCACACCCAAATGCAACCCTAATCGCACGAACTCAGATCTGAGGTTTTAATCGCACATTGCGATTAAAACCCTAGATCTAAGTTTCTGCAATTTGGGTAAATCAACCACATCTAAGCCTAAATAATTAGGTTTTCTTCTACAAACAAGTTCTGCCGCATTAAACTCGGCAAGAATGGAGGGGCGACGAAAGGAAGGGGAAGGGTTTGACGGCGTTGTGGCGGCGACGAGAGCAAGGGGCTTGGGCCTGTGCTGCAACAGGCATGGCTCCAACTCAATCTTAGAGTTTATATACAAGGGTATTATGGACAATTTATTTAAATCGTTACAGAAACCGTCGGATGCAGCACTTTTACGATCACAGGTGTTCTTTTGCAAATTTTGTAACGCGATGAGTTTTTTTGTAACTACCCCAAATCACGGGGATATTTTATGCCATTTTCCCTTAAAAGTAAGAACTTGACTGTTATCCACTTTTTCCGAGGAGACTGCAGGGAAACTTTGCTATGCAAACTTGGGAACATAAACTTTCACCAACCTATGATGCCAATCCTATTTCATTGCTCAATTATGAGCATGCTATTTGTGGGACTGGTTAGGCTCCATCCACAGTTATTCACATCCTCAAATCTGTGGAGCCATAGTGTCATTAAGATTTAGGTTAATGACAAATTGGAGCTCATTTCTCATCCCCATTTTTTGTTTTCGTGCCATATTGTTTGTTGATCTTGTTAGGCATGGAACACAATTCACTGAAAATGCAAAAGGCTTCAAAAGGTCGGAGGACCTGCTCCGGGCGGAATATGGGCCTTTATTTGATAGGGGCAAAACTATGTCAAAAGATTCTAACAACTTTTTTTGGTCAGAATAATTTATTCGTTAAGTAATTTAGAAACGAGAGTTTTAGTGTATATATTTTTCACTGTTTTTCAATCGGTCTTATAGTATTTTCATGAGAAGTCGATAGCTTATTTTTTTTTAACTACTAAACTAAAAGTTGAGAGATGATTTATCAATGAAATGATAATTCTCCGTAAACAAAATAGAGTAGACCTTGTTGTCAACGATGAGACTTTTTGTCACAATTTGAACGACTAAAGGTAAAATAAAGTAAAATCATCCCCCCCAATAGTTTTGAGGCGTATCTAAAGATACTTTCTTTATAATGTTATTTGCCCCCACTCAAGAAAGAATTTGCTAATGGGTTGCAGGCAAATCGTTCTCAGGATATAACAAAGCTTGAGAAGAACTTTGATTAGCAATATCGAAGATCTTCGGAATATCTTTATGAAACAATAGTAGATAAACTTTGGGAGATTAAGAGAGTATACTAAAAATTTTAAAACAATATGTTTTCAGCATATGAAAAACTGAATTGCCTAAAAAAAGTATTTATATGGATACACAAAACCATCTGGAGATCACAGAGAAGAGGACAATATGCCTCTTCCCAGAAGTCGTAACAACAACGGCAGGAACTGAAAACGGATTCAACCTTTTTACTTCTCCAATGGCGCCACTTCATTTCAAATGAAGTGGCAGATGCCACCGCTTCATGAAGTGGTCTGCCGTTTCATTTGAACTTGAAAGGTGGCTGCCTTTTCCACTTTGAAGAAGAAGAAGACGCATGCACGGCTTCAGGGAGTGACCTGCGTCTCCACTCAAATGCTGGTTGTTTCTCCGGTCAAGTGATGGCTATTTATTTACTCCAATATAAAAGAAGGCAATCCATTTTAGGTTAATCAAATACCCAAGTTAATTAAATAATCAAACACCCATGAGATTCATGATTAAATCTCAACAATACAAAAGGCATCTTTCTAATTTGCACACACAACAGGGTGCAATGTAGCATATTGCTGGGTACTCTGGTTCCGTTGCTCTATGTTCACCCATCAGTATGACCTTTTTAGATTCTACTTACCTCTGTAGATCTTGCCAATCTCTATGTCTACTCCTGGTGTCAACTGGGAATAGGTTACTGGTTAGCACAAACAATGTTAGCTGTTGAGTTGAGTCGAGTTCATGGTTTGTTTCAAACTTTTATCCTCTTAGAGGATCCTTATGGCCATTTGGGTCCTCGGCTGAAAACCGAAGACCCTTAGTCGAGGTAGTGGTTATTTTTGTTCTTTATCTCTAGGCCCTAGAATTTAAGTTGTCCCTCCTCTTTGGATTGATTGCCTTCGCTCTTTTGAGTTTATGTCTGCCCACGATTTAAGTAGCGTTTGACAATATTTTTTTTTTAATTTTGTAAACTAATGAAAAAAATGAGATTGACAGATAATTTTTATTTATTTATTATCTTCAATTTTGTAAATCTGTCTTTAAAATGGAGTTATTTTTAGAAACTCCATTTTTGAGTTTTGGATTTTCAGTTTTGGTTTTTTTTTTTTTAAAATCCAACCTTTGAATTTCATTAGAAGCAAAAAATATGTTACATTTAAGGGGAAAAAACCCACCACCAGAAAACCACCACCAACAGATCTGCTTCAGGTACTACATTGTCACCATGGCTACCATCGCCCCCCCCCCCAACCCCACCCATTCCACCTCAAGACACCACCACCACCATGAAAGAGACCAGTGCCGCCACCCACCATCGTCGCTACTCACATCACTGCCACGCTGTCGCCACTGCACCGACCATTCTGCTCCATCGTCACAGATCTGCTCCATTCAATGCCATTATGGACGCGACTCACCTGCTCATACATTGCCACCGCACCAGAGATCTGCTCTGCATCGCAGCCCCACCATCATAGATCTGCTCCACCCACCGTCATTACCGTCGCCCCACCGTTGCCACCACGACATCACTACCACCCAAAATACCAACCAAAGTTTGCTAGATCTGCTAGATCGATCTCCAAGTTTGCTAGATCTGCAATGAATCACGGTGGATCTGCAATGAATCGCGATTGATATGTCATGGTGACATCGTGGAGTTCGGTTCGTCAATAGGTTTAGGTAGTGGTGATGTCGGGTGGTTGAGTGGTGGTGTTGGGTGGTTATGACAGGTGGTGGTTGGTGGCAAGCGTGACAGAGGGTTGGTGGTAATGGATGGTGGTTGGTGGTGATCTGTGTGTTAGGATGGGGAATAAGGATGTATCAAAAAAAGAAAGGTGGAAAAAAAGGAAAGAAGAGAAAAGAAAAGAAGATATTTTCTATCAAACACACGTGAGTTTTTGTCCAAATAAAAACCACAATTACTTTTAATTTTTATATTTTAGAAAATTAAAATTAAAGATTACAGCTTTGTCAAACAGATCTTTAGCTCGCTTTATGTTGTTTACTTTAGGGCTAATTACACTTATGTCCCTGAGATTTGGGGGTAATTACACGCGAGGACACAAAGTTTCAAAATATAACACTTTATGTCCGTTGACAAACGGAACCCTAAAAATTCTAACGGTTTTAACAAAATGACTTCATTGCCCTTATGTTAGAAAGTTATTTTTAAAATGCCATTGTCTCTTTTTAGAAAAGAAAAACCCTAAATTTTTTTCTCTCTCTCTCTCTCCCCACCCTTTCCCCATCCACTTCACCGCCACCCACACCCCTGCCCTTCGCGGTCCCCCTAGCCCTCCCTCCCCCGGTCACCCCCCATCCCCCAAATTGTTGAAGAATCTCCGAGACGACGTCTCTTGCTTGTTCTTTATCGGCTTCGAAATCATCGCCATGAGGCAGGGGTGCGGGCTCGCCGTTGCCGGCGGCAAAAAGCAGGTGTGAAGATCAGCCCTTCGATGGACTGGAAATCGTGATGCCTCTCTTATCGCCGTTGGTGTCGCCCACCTCGCCCAATCGAACGGCCGAGAACAGATCTGGCAAAGATGAGAGCAAGAGGGAGATCTGTCTCGTTCGACTGAAACTCCTCCACCCCGTCAGCCCGAGCTCCTCCTGACTCCTCCACCCCATCAGCCCAGCTGGATAAGCACTAGCAGTTCTACGATTGGACATCAATCTCTCCGGTCGCATCTTGAAGATCGCGAGATGAAATCTCGTCGCATCTGTAACCTGGTAAAAATTGCGGTGATCATGAGGGAGGGGGCTGCCGATGTGGACTGAGATGAGGGAAGGGGCTTGGGCTGTCAGCAGCGTGGGGCGAGTGAGGGGGCTTGGGTTACCGGCGACATGGGTCGAAGGAGGGGACCGGGGTTGCCGGCGGCATGGGGTTCAGATCTGAGACCAAATTAAGTTTCCCAACCCTAATTTGAAAATTAGGGTTTTAAAACCCTAATTTGAAGGTTTCAAACCCTAATTTTCAAATTAGGGTTGGATTTTGAAACCCTAACTTTTAAATCAGGATTTGGAATCCTCTTAATTTTAGGGTTTTAAAGAAAATTAGGTTTTGAAACACTAATTTGGTATTAGGTTTAAAACCCTAATTTTGTAAATTAGAGTTTTTAATTTTTATACAGTGTAAATGTAAATATGTGGTATAAGGGTAGTATTGACATTTAGAAAATACGCATGGATGACATCAGCAAAAAAATACACTTTTTGGACGGAACCCTGACGGATGGACACGACTGATACATTTGAAACACGTTTGGTCACGGAATGTTACATTTTGAAACTTTGTGTCCTTGACTGTAATTACCCCATAACCTCAGGGACATAGGTGTAATTAGCCCTTTACTTTAACTCATGATGTGGACATTTCTTCAAGGGCAAAGCTGGAAAAATCCCTGGGTGATGATTACCACGCTTGTCCAAGAAATTGAAGCAAACATTGGCAGTGACATATCTTCAACATTTTGCCTTTGAACAGGTTCTATGTTACTTAGGCTCCGTCTAGTGATTTCATTATTCCAATTATTATAGAGATTAATGAGAGAGAAACGGGTAACGAAGAGTTAATCTTCCCCCCAATAGTGCCTTTCACCTACTAGTCATGCAGTCATAAATCGATGCTTACGCCCTCAAGAAAATGTCTATATCATCAATTACCTTCTTGTGAGTTAGATGGAACTTGGAAGGACTCAATGATTCACGAACATTTGTATCTATATCTATATTATGTATAAAAATACGAATATTATAAATTATTTTAGATGATTATGTCTTCCGCTAATTACGTAATAACACTTCTACCCTCCCTTTATGACTCCCTTTTGATTGAAGTACTAAAACAAATTTTGGACTTTTAACATGTCACCCCAAATAGTAAACTGGCAAGCTTATTCTCCCCAGAGTCTTCCATTAGAGTAACGTTGTTGGGGTATTTACGTAACCACCATGAAATTTACAAAATGGAAATGTTTAGAATTTCTTGTAAGCAACATCCTTATAACGCTTTCTAATTCCATATTTTTGGTTTCTTTGACCAATTTCCACTTGAAAAGGTTTGCTAGGATTGAACACGGTGTTAAAATGCCATTTCTACTAAGGGTGGGACAAAATATATGCATTTTTTTTTGTCTAAGTCTATACTTTTTAATCACTAAAAAAGGTAATAGTGGCATTTTTCAATTCTTTTGTGATTAGGAGAGTATGGATTCAGCTGAGAGGGGTGCGAATTTAGCCTCAATCTTCTAACTACACTATCATAATTTGTGTACTTTAAAATTTTGCAAAAATATTTTGGCATTCAATCCTAATATAGTTGCTGCAAAAGCATTGACTTTAATGCATTAACTTATAAGTTCATCTTAATTCCTAAGGGTGGAAAATAGAAAATAAGTTATCCTTCATTAATTTGAACTCATTGAGTTGATTTATTTTGTTCTATTTTAATTTGAATAGTTGTTGGGTTCAGAAATGAAGGGATGTTTGACGATAGTTGAGTGTAACACAAGAGTGAATAATCAGACTTGCATTGGTGAGAAGCTGTGCAGGCGGTCCATATCTTTGAAGTACTAATTGAAGTACATTTACAAGTCCCACGGAAGAAAAACCAGAATATGCGGTCAAGCAAAACGCGATCATTTCACAATCTAATTAGAGAAGTCGTTGAGATTGAAAAAGTTCTACTTCAAAATAGATTAAGTTTATTTCGCTGTTGTGCATGAAATTCATTTAACATGCATCTTTTTGTGATCCACCCATACGAGCTGGATACTATATCACTCAGTTCAATATCATATGGAGCAATACGACGCTAACATAATGTTTAGTTCCTCACGAGTTGTTATTGAGTGACAAGAAAAAAGAGATTCAAAGTTGAATGGTGTAGACGGCTTAAAGTTGTTAAAATATGGTGTTTTCGTTTGCAAAAAAAAAATTATAGAGAATTATCATGCTTACTTGACTGTTATATAATACATTGTTGTAGCAAAGCATGTTGAAACCTTTGCATTGTTAGAATTTTTTCGGCGGATGTGTTCCCAAAGACAATTTACAAACGTTCTTGATGTGCGTATGCATTTACATGCAATGCACGTACTCTTATCTAGTAAACTTAAAAGGAGAAAATGCAAACAACCCAAAAATGATGGACCATTAAAAACTAGGCCCAAAGATAAAGGACAAAACTACCGGTCTACCATTTATCCTATCATTAAAGAGTAGTATGGAGGACTATTCATTTCAAAATTTTATTTCAGACTTTACTTTTATATGAGGTGACACATTCTGGTTCTTGCATTAAAAAACAATGAGTCTCTACTTTCAAAATAGAAAAATATTATTGAACCCTTAGAGGTTAGGGTATAATTACACAAATGACCATGGATTACGGAAAATATCAAATACGTCCTTTGATTGGACGAACGACAAATGGAATCAACGTTTTTGATAAAGGAAGACTATATCCCTTCATTTGCATTGAATTTCATTCCATATGCCACTCCTGATCTTACATTTTTTTATTCTTTTTTTTCCCTAACAGAACACCCCCAACCTTTGTCTTTGTCTTCTCCATAAGTCTACACCACTAGCAACCACAACCACGACACGACTCCAGCACCAACAACAACAACAACAACCACGACACCACCACCACTAATATGTGCACACGCGCACAAACACACACAACGTTCCCACACACATACTCACTGAGTGTATTCACATATAAGCACACGCGCACACATACTCACTTATTGAATTCACCCAAACAAACACACGCGCCCGCACGCACGCAAACACACAGTGCGCCCACACACATGCTCACTGAGTGTATTCACATATAAGCACACGCGCACACATACTCACTGATTGAATTCACCCAAACAAACCCAGGCACGCGAGCACACACACTAATTAGATTACACCCACGTACACAGGCATACGTGTGCATGAGCACCTATACACAATCTGATTGAATCAGATCCATGTGCACAGACGCACACATGCGCATGTGCCCCTCCCCCCCAACACCAACACACACACAATGATTGGCTACAACATCATGATATGTGATGGACAACCCATTCGGAAGCTTCAATGATTGGGAAATGGGATAGGCATGACAGTGGAAGGTGAATTGGGGGGGGGGGGAAGGGGGGAGCACACACAATTGAAGACGGCAATCACCGATTCGGGCAAAATTCATTGCTAGAAGGGTGGAGATAGAATGGTTTTCGAGTAGTGTTAGGCAGTGGTAGTGTTAGAGCTATTAGTTTTGTTATAGCTAGTGATGGTATGTATGACTGTAAATGAATCGAGTTGTTCATGAACAGATTGTGATTCGTTACCACAGAGCCCGTTCATGTTCCTTTATATGCTATATGAACTAAATATGTTTAAAGCTCATTTACTAAATCAGCTAAGCATGAACATTTAAAAGTGTTCATGAATGTGATTGTGAGTTGCTTGTCAAAATATTAGATTAAAATTTAAATGTTTAGAGCATGAAGATTACAAAATATGCTTATATATATATATATATATATATATATATGTGTGTGTGTGTGTGTGTGTGTGTGTGTGTGTGTGTGTGTGCGCGCGCGCGCGTAAAGTCTCAAGGCCCTGGACTTAATCAGTTAAAATCCAAGCCCAACACTAAACCCCACATCCCTATATGCAGCCCACAGCCTAAACTCTACGTGCAACCAAATAGCCCAACCAATGAAGCCCACCTTCTCACATGTCCATTGAAAAAATCCTAACAATATATATAAAATAAAAACCTAAACCTAAACACTCGTAATAGCCGCAGCTGCCTCCCCTCTCATCTCCATCCTCGTCTCTCTCTCTCTGTGCCCCCCCTCGTTTGAGAAGAACATACACGCGCGCGCTCGCACACACATAAACGCCACCATGAGTAGCACATACCCTTTCTTTCTTTCACTATCTCGTCCTACTACATCTTCATCATGTCAGATATCAGATTTGAGATCAAAACATCTCCTATTTCACTACAAATCTAAATCTCCGATTTTTGTAAGATCCAGAAGTCCGTTGAGATCCATGATAATTGATTAATAAATTTTCAAACAATAGAGCTCCTTTTTTGGATTTGAATTCTATACGCGTGAGACGAATGAGCCGAGACAATCCTAAATAATCTGGTAACGAGCTCGAGCGGAATTCAAGAATTAATATTCAAACGGTAATAAACACGAGATGAGTTCAAACACACGTGACTGTATACGAATCGAGCTCGAACTGTTCAGCTCGGATTTTGTTCGTTTACCGCCCTATGGTATAGTAAGAAAAAGGGGTGGAAGAGGGAGTACGGGAACAAAGTACGTATGCAAAATTATAAGAATCTGAAAAGTTAATAGTAGAAAATATTTGTATTGTCATTTGAATGTACTGTATACTGACATAATATATTCAATACAAATGATGTTGACCGTAAGTACATTCTAATCTCAAAGAGTTCAGTTATATTATTAACTTTTAAAAGTATATTTCTCATAGTTCGCCAGCCACATTGCTTCAAACTTTAAATCCCATACACAAATTCAGAAAGCATACCAAACAACAAAACCAGTTAAAGGCCACATTGCGCAGCTACAACACAAGACATGCCTTGGAGCAAGGCACAAGAGAGACAGAGATGTGTCTCTGGTTCCCCCTGGCGGTCCATGCAGCTCATGATGAACCAACTCCATTCCATCCTTGGTGCTCAACCTGTTGCAACCCGAGGATGAATCCTCTTATACCACACAAGAGAGTGCAGCACATGCCCTTAGTTTATTCCTCGGACTGGCAGGTCTGCCGTACTGACCAAGCCCAGATCTGCAAATGTTGTCCAGCTGTTTATACAAAGCTCTTACGTACAACATGTGCTAAGATTCATTCGACATGATGAGCTAAGACACCATCAATTTAATATGCCACTTTCCAGCTCAAGATTGCTCCTCAACTGATAGAGTTTCTTATTTCCAACGATGCGCACTGGTTGCAACGATGTACGGTGTTTGGCCTCATCAGACTTGCCGTCACCGTTGCTAGTCTGGAATTTGATATCTTGGCTACCAAGCATTTGCTTTAGTGGCCAAGGTGCTTGCTCTCCTCACTTTTGAGTCACGTTATACGAATCATACCTATCCGTTGAGATATAAGTTTCGCGGTCTAAAAAATTATAACAACCCGTTAGATCTAAGTCTTATAGACAATTCCTCCCATTACCAATTAATTTTGAGTTGAATGCTTTGAAATCTAAGTTCTGGTTTGATAAGAGTTGATTTCTAATTTCTATTCTTTTTGCTTACACAGTTAGTCCAATTTGTCTATCTCTCCATATGCACGTGATGGAGAGTGTTATAACACCACAAACATCATTATCTAATAATTTAAGCTATTATGGCCACTAATAACTTAACATGCTATCAAATCGGGTCGATTTCTTATAGGCCCAAAAAATAATTAAAAATTAAAAATTCATCATCACTTAACTTAATTATTTTAGGAAAAATTGCAGAAACTACCCTCGTGGTTTGGGTCAGTTGCAAAAAAGACCCTTGTAGTTAGAAAAGTTGCAAAAGAACACCCAAGGTGCTAATTATGTTGCAACTGTTATAACAACCGTCCACATTAGTGGCATGTGATGCTCACACTCCTCATAGGTGCATTTCACAAAAAACCAATGTAAGAAAATGACTAAAATGCCCTAAGTTTCTTTCTCTCTCCCAAATTTCTTTCCTAATCAAACCAAGTCAAACCCTAGTTGCCGCACTCACCGATCCGGCCGCATCCACCTCCACCACCCATGTCTGCCACCCACCCACCCATAACCGTCACCACATGCTGCATCTAATCCCGCCGTCGCTTGCTGCGGCCGCCATAACCACACAGTCCCACCTGCTGCCACGACGAGACAAGGGACACCGCCCAATCCCACTGTCGCCCTTCTTTAGGATATAGTACCCCTTCGTAACAAGGCATTAGCCCCCACCCCAATCACACTATCTCAAATCTAGGGTTTCAATCGCAATCTAGGGTTTTAATTGGACATTGCGATTGAAACCTAGATTTAAGATAGTGCGATTTGGGTAAATCCAATCACATTACCGGGGTAAAACTCAAAAAATATGGAGACAAGGATGTTTCAGTCGTGGGATTGGAGACAGAGGCTTGGATCGGTGGCGGCGACGGGCATGGCTGGGTAGTTTTGACGAGAGAGAAGGCCTCGACGATGAAGGGAAGGGCTGAAGGTGCAGCGGGTTTGGCTAGTCTAGTAGTGTCACCCCTCTGCACTAAAACATGGGTATTTTAGACAATTGTTTTAAATTGTTACAGAAACCGTCGAATGTAACACTTTTTCGATCACAGATGTTCTTTTACAAGGCCTTTTTGCAACTGACCCAAATCACGAGGTTAGTTTCTGCAATTTTTTCATTAATTTATGTGCTAGGCCCACTTAGAAGAACTCTGTTTTGCAGGAGAGGACACTTTAAAATATAAATTCAAACAAATAACACACTTTTGTAGTTTTAAACCATGTTTATCTAGTCTAGAACAAATTGATAAGTGCTCCGATTAACTTGAAACAACTTTTCCTTCGGCAAAAAAGCAAAAAGATTATGATATATATTGAGCCGCCTCGTGGCTACTTCTTGTGGGGGTCAAAGTCAACCAAACCTTCAACTTGACCCCACCAAGAGCCTCCCGACACCCCCTCCTTCCACGAACTACACGTGTCCTGTCTTGCCCCCCAAGTCGACCCAAAAAAAAAAAAAGAAAGAAAATTCTGAGAACCGTCAATTTACACACAGTACACCTACAGCACACACCGTCACGTTCTCCGAAATCAACTCCCCTTCCAAGTATTTGGGTGCTTTTTTCGCTTTTCTCTATAGCTGCAAAGTCAGAAACACGCCACTTTTCTCCCAAAGGTAGAAACATTTTTCCCCCTGATTTCGTCGTAATTAGCGCGCGCACACACAGAGACAGTGACACAGAGTTCGTGTGAATATGATTACCAGAATTGTGATCTGTCGTTTCAGGTTTCGAGTTTTTTTGAGGAAATTTGAAGCCGGAAATGAGAGGCAGAACCGTGTACGATCGGTTCTCGAGAACCTTCCGTGATCATCCTTCTCTCTCTAGACTGCTCGTCGTCTTCACCGTCAGGTACCTTCTCCGTTAACTCACTCCCTTTGGTCCTTTCGCGCGCGCGTGCTGAGCTCGGATTTGGATTTGGTTTGCAAAAATTTGTTCGGGATAACTGATATGCAAATTGGTTTCGATTTTGATGCGGTTGTTTATATTGAGTGGCGGTTGTGAACATGAGCTTAGTAGGATCTAGAAATGGTACGAGGGCTGGGATATGAGTCTTTGATATGAAGATTTGGTGATTTTATATGCAGAGCATGATTATTCATTATGTCTTTTAGGATCTATGAGCTGCTGATATTTGGCAGTATTGTGAGTTTGTTGTAACATAATCAGTGTGAACGGAACCAATTTCACATAGAATGAGGCGATCACAAAGCGTGTGTGTTCAATGCCGAGCATTGTGCAGTGTTATTGAACTCCGTAGCGTTAACTGGTTAGCAGAATTACGGAAAATTTGACAATAACAGGGCAGGGCATAAACCTTTAAGCATCCAGCTCAAACTTATAGGAAGAAAGGAGCTTCCAACTTAAAAGCAATTGTAAGCATAAAGTATTATGCACTTGTTTCCTGATGAGGGATGTATATTATTCATTAAAAGAGTTCCTCTAAGCGTTCTCTTCTGAAGCGGTAATGCTGAGATGCTAACTTTGCATTTCAACTCATCCTTTTTAGATCTTTTTTGTGTCCTTGATTATCAGTTGATTGTTTTCCAGCAAAGGTAATAATGGAGTTTTGCATGGCCTCCTTGTTTTGCGCAGTAAGACAGGTAGTTTAAGGCTTGAAATACCGAAAGGGGGCTTCAAGTTTGATGCTCTACCTTATTTCGTAACGATGTGTTTACAAACGTCTTTGAGCTACTTGCTTATATTTATGTCCTCTGTCAAAGATTAGAATGTTCAGTGCAACCTGGAAAGTATTTTTTTATGTTTTACTTATGTTTGCTTAGGCTTAAGAGTAGATTCTCTCCTTCCTTCCACCGTACTAGCACTTTCTGGAGGAATTTTTGGCTTTTAGCAAGGTTATTGTAATTTATGTCTTGACTTTGTTTCTAACTTTTCTCTACTTGAATGTGCAGTGGTGGGGGTCTTGTCGCTTACTCTGAGGCGAACTCATTTAGTGGTGTAAGCTCTATCAATCCGCTTGAGGATGGTAGCCAGAAAAAGAGAGTAGTAGTGCTTGGAACTGGCTGGGCTGGAACAAGTTTCTTGAAGAATCTGAAGGATCCCTCGTATGATGTCCAAGTGATATCACCTCGTAATTACTTTGCATTCACTCCTTTACTACCAAGTGTCACGTGCGGCACTGTGGAGGCGCGTAGCATTGTGGAACCAATTCGCAACATTGTGAGAAAGGTAATTGCAGTGATCTGTCAAAAGAAACTACATATTGCCTGTTTTAAGGACATATGCCATTAATTGCAATGTTGCTGTTTTCCAGCATGTTACTTTGACATGCTATCTAAGAGTTTGGCGGATGTTTATCAGAACATGAACTCTAGTCCTACTGTATGCCCCGATGCGAATAAGACTTGTGACCACTGTGGGTTAAGTTACTGACTTGATGTTTTCTTTGTATCTTTCGGCAGAAAAATGTAGATATTCACTACTGGGAAGCTGAATGCTTCAAGATTGATGCAGAAAATAAGAAAGTTTATTGTCGATCCAATGCGGATACCAATATGAGCGGGAAAGAGGAATTTGCTGTGGACTATGACTACCTTGTAATTGCCATGGGAGCCCGTCCTAATACATTTAACACTCCTGGTGTTGAGGAAAATTGCCTTTTTTTGAAGGTAATTTCTAAAGTCATTTCCATTTTGTGCTTGACTCTTTCCTGGTTGCAGTTGACTTCTGATACATAGATTCGTTTCGATCTCCGCCTCAGAAAGGAACAGACCTGCAAAAGTGTAGTTGTACCATTGAGCCAGTAGTGACCAAAATTCTTCCTCTCCTTGTTGAATGAGCTTTAGTGGGTCTCTAGAGACATTAGTTATGATTCACGCTACCCAAGTTTATTACTTATTCAAGAAACGCCCTTCATGCAGGAAGTAGAAGACGCTCAAAAGATTAGGAGGACTGTAATTGATTGCTTTGAGAGGGCCAGCCTCCCTAATCTAACTGATGATGAAAAGCAGAAGATTCTTCAGTTTGTTGTCGTTGGTGGTGGACCAACTGGTGTGGAGTTTGCTGCTGAGCTTCATGATTTCGTGTCAGAAGACCTTGTCAAGCTATACCCTAAGGTCAAAGATTTGGTTAAAATTACACTACTGGAGGCAGGAGAGCATATATTGAACATGTAAGAACGTTTTTACTTATAGATCCTTACTTCCGATTTTCGTTGTACGAAATCAACACGGAGCCTTGGCGCAATGGTGAGATTGCTCATTTGGGACCCAGAGGTCATGGTCTGCTATGCTGGAACAGAATCTTGGCAATAGCAGGGATTAGGCTGTGGACACTTTACCCTCCTTAATCCCCACGTTGGTGGAAGCCTCATGCACTGGGCCATCGCATCATTTCAAAGTAATTGCACTTTGACCAGGATAACGAACTTACATGGCCTGTTTGTTGGGGTAACCCATGGGTTTGGACTAAATAGTGGCTTTTATTGCTCACTACTGTATTTGGTTGGATTCATAACAGTAAATTACAAGCATAAATTTTAATCCGCAATAATACTTGTTGCTGCTTCTTATTCCACTCCGCTCCTAACAGGATTCTGAACCAATTGTTCAGCAGAAAAAGATAGAATATCAAACCAACAAAATTATGTGATCACTTTTGATGCTGTGGATGACTAATATTTAATGCCCTTTAATCCAATCCCTCTTACCAATGGTGCCACAATGTTTGGGCCTCAGCTGGTAAAATCATTTCGAATAACCTTTTTTTAATTCTTTTAATTGAAGTATAGATGAATCTGCCAGGTTACCAGAAGGTACAAGATTGGTTTTAGGGTGTACATTTAGAAACCTTGTTTTGTACAGATAACTTCTGTGTGAGAATAATAGAGTTTTGTGTCTCACGCACACTTCCTTACATGGAGGTCCAATTTTGGTTTCAGGTTGTCTTCTCACGCAAATAGATGTTCTTTATTTGCAGGTTTGACAAAAGAATCACAACATTTGCAGAGGAAAAATTCCAGAGAGAAGGTATGGATCTGAAAATGGGAGCAATGGTTGTAAAGGTATCAGATAAGGAAATTTCTACTAAAGAGATGAAAAGTGGGAAGATTTCTTCTATGCCATATGGAATGGTTGTCTGGTCAACTGGCATCGGAACTCGTCCAGTCATCTTGGATTTTATGAAGCAAATTGGTCAGGTATTTTCTCTAATTAGCAAACTTGTCTGATAGTTGAGATTTACTTTTTGTAGTCAATAGTGATTGAGAATCACTTTTATGTTTGACTGAAAATTATATTTGGTATGCAGGCAAATAGACGTGTATTAGCAACAGACGAATGGCTACGAGTCGAAGGAAAGAATGACATATATGCTCTAGGAGATTGTGCCACAATTAATCAGCGCAAAGTCATGGTATGTATGTTCTCCGAGTATTATAGCACATTTGTAGGTTTAACATCTAAATCTTGGCCAGTATGTCTTGTATTTGGACTGATTAAGATGTTGAAGAAATTTAAACAGAAGAAGGAAGGCAACGGATTTCTTAAGAAGTTAAATGATAAAGTCCCCCCTTAAATTTGACCAATTAGCCGTTGTTTAGGAAGAACTTCGTTCATGATAATCAAGTTCCTTTCCTTATTCATACATCTACTTGTTGCTTCTTTGAAAATACTTATTTATTTTTCATCTCCGTTGGATAAAGGTAGCTTGTCCCAGCAACACAAAGCCACTCATCCAGTCATCCACAAAGAGTTTGTCAAAGTCAAGATTGGGGTTGATGGAATCAAAAAACTAAGTAGTCATATTGAAGATTTGTGTAATTGTATATGTATCTCCGTTTCTTACACTAAGCACATCATCACGACGCGGGGTTGCTTTCCCTTGTCAATCCAACTGTTAACCGTACACCAAAAGTTAAAAAGAAAAATTACTAATTTGGTTTTCATTTCATTTTTGTTCCCAAAAGAAAGTTTGTGCAGATAACTATATGTAATGAGGAGTTAAATAAACAAGAAGCATGCTAGCTAACTAGACTCTAATAGTTGTTGCAACAAATATATAGGGTGTTAGGCAAGTGGAATGCAAGAGGCAACACCAATAGGAAAAAGTATGTTTGTTTTCACTTAAGTTTGTTTTATATGAGTTTTTATAATGGTCATTGCTGATTGTTCCGGTTATCAATTTTCATTGTAACTAGAAGCTCATTATTTTTTGAAATTATTTATAAATTGTTTTTGAAACAACAATATTCTGAGTGTTGTAGTCAAAGTTTATTTCCAAAAATATTTTAAGCGACAGAGATGGAAAGGAAAAGGAAATGTATAGCGGGATAGAAAGTAAACCTGAATATAAAAATTATTATTCAAGTATCGTGCGAAACCTTAAATTTTGGATATCCGTATGATATTTATGCGTTAGCATGAGATAATTTTCATTAGTTTGAATGGCATCGAACAATGCTTGTGAAATAATGGAACTACAATTTTGATTGAACATGGGGACAATGAAGAGAAGAGAGATCCTCAAAACCAAGTTAAAAGACATGGCTGTTTTGTGGTTCACCATTTCTCTGGTTCAATCTTTTTCTTTTTCCGAAACTGTGAATAGCCCTTCCTCTAGGGGAATATGGCACTCACATTACTCAAAACATATAGTTGATTTCCCACGGATAAGTCGCAGAAATTTACTTATCAAAAGAAACAAAAAGTCCAAGAAATGAGCCAAAACAATCATATCTGACTTCGCTAGGCCGTTACACTGACTATGCATTATACTTTGATTCTCCCCATTGGATATGTTGTAATCTGAAAAAGTGGCCACATGAATTAAGACAAACTAACAGAAGGCGGATCAACTAGATTTTAGATTTCTGTGAAGTTATTTGATCATCCACATAAAGTTAAAAGTCTAGCTAAAAAAGTAAAAATCATTGCCTTGAAGGTCTACTGCTGCGCAAAGCACCAGCACATATTATCTAGTTTTGATGTTGAGACGTATGATTACTTTAGAAACAAGTGAAAATACTTAGATAAAGAAAGGAGGCTGCACAATGTTGTGACACACGATGTTACCAAAGCTGAAAAAGATAAGAACTGAACAAAACTGTGTGGTCATTCAGAAACATGCTTAGTTGTGTTGCTACCTTTATTGCATGTTACCTTTGTTCACCACGCATCTTGCATAGCAGTAACCTTGTTCAGCCACACTTACTGTACCCTCATCTTAAGACAAATAACTTGATGCCCTTGCAGATGAGTTCTCTTTGCAAATCTGCATCAAGTTCATGATGGAGATGAAATTGAGTCACTGCTAGAAAGACTGTTTGCATACATCAATATAGCACTGAAATAAATTTAAGCCCAAGCCCCCGCCCCCATCCCTCCCTCCCCCATCCCAAATAGAAGAAAGGATTTTGAAGACAGACCTTCATAGGCAGTGGCCATGTTGTAGTAGTAAAAGGATTGCTAAAATCTGAATTCCTGTGCATTCTTCGGCTTATGATGAAGTTATCAGATATGGTTTCTTAGTTGAGCCACGCCTTACTGTCCTTTTATTCTTGCCATTATCAGGAAGATATTTCTGCAATATTTACCAAAGCAGACAAGGACAACTCTGGAACTCTTACAGTCAAAGAATTTCAAGAAGCCCTTGATGACATCTGCGAAAGATATCCTCAAGTGAGGCTTTATTTGAAGAACAACCAGATGCTTAGTCTTGTTGATCTATTGAAGGATTCTAAAGGTGATGTTGCAAAAGAATCCGTTGAATTGAATATTGAAGAATTCAAATCAGCTCTGTCCAAAGTGGATTCTCAGATGAAAAATCTTCCAGCAACGGCCCAGGTATGAAGTTGCTAAGCTTTATAGCTTCCGTTAGGTAGGTTTTACGGTGGTTAGTTTTGAGTTTTGATATTTGGGGTGCATATAATATAGGTTTGTCTTTATTGCAGGTTGCAGCTCAGCAAGGTGCCTACCTTGCTAATTGTTTCAACCGCATGGAGGAGTGCGAGAGAAATCCTGAAGGTCCTCTTCGGTACAGGGGAGAAGGCCGCCACCGCTTTCGTCCTTTCAGGTACTAGTCAACATCTCATTACCGATCCCACATTGTTTTGGATTAGTACGTAGACAGGTAGAGAGCAAGTTAGGGGGGGCTCTTTGTGGTTTTTCATCTCCTCAATTGGGGGTGTGGGTGCACATTGTTGCATTTGGTTTATATCGATTTTTGGTAAGAGATGAGGCAGATATTACTATTTGGTCTCAACCTTATTTTCGTAATCTGCGTACATAGGATGCCTCTCCATAGCCCCGAGCCTCGCGCTCTAGGATTTACTAACTCACCCTACTATAACTCTGGGTACTGACATATTGTACTGGAATTACTTTCTATACGATCACTGCTATATTGGATGTTGTATATAACAGAACATGTATTCATCAAAATGCTCCGGGTGTGAGCTAGTTTCAAGTTTTGGCCTTTCCGCTTCATGCGACTATGATCTTGACTTGCCAAGATTCGGGTCCTGCTCTTTCATTTTGCGAAATGAAGCACCGCTTCAACATATGTATTGTCTTTAAGCATTTGGGGGATTATATTAGTACTTGCTTATATGTACTAATGCTGATTTCGTGACCATTCTTCAAGGTATAGGCACTTTGGACAGTTTGCTCCATTGGGAGGAGAGCAGACAGCGGCTCAACTCCCTGGAGACTGGGTTTCAATCGGACACAGCAGCCAGTGGCTTTGGTATTCCGTGTATGCAAGGTGAGTTCTGCCTCTTTATTCTGATTTTTCCAATTGCTCAAAGCCGGAAAGAACAATTAGTCTAGTCGTGATCCTTCAATCTAATTGTTGTTTTCTCCAACGCACAGCAAGCTAGTTAGTTGGCGTACAAGGGCATTGGTGGTATCTGACTGGATGAGGCGTTACATATTCGGGAGGGACTCCAGTCAAATCTAAGGCAGCTATAAGAATCTTAGAGTTTTCTCATGAGCGGAGGGAGGGATTAGCGGTGATTCCATTTGTGAAATATGGCAAATTTTGTTGTTTCACCTATTTTTTTTTGTTAAACTAGTAAGAATCACGTGTAGGATCTGAAATAAGAGAGTTATAAATCTCAGTAAAAAAATATAATTAAATATAAATAGTATGATTATTTTGATTAAATTACATTAATTGAATTAATTACGAATCGTTAATTAAAGACTCGAAGGATGGAAAGTTAATATGGTCTTACTTTTAAATGTGAATCGTTAATGTCACTTATCATTAATATTTATTATTAGGGATACTTTTATTTCAGTCCCTTGTACTTTACTCGTAGTTTTAATTTGGTCTTTGCAGTACAAATTCGTTGAGATTAATTCATGCATTATTCTCCGTAATCAATTAGACCCTTCTGTTAGCCTCTTCCATCCAAATGACCATGTGACATACACATGGTCACTTTTTTTGGTGTATATATGCGAAGTCATCGTCTAAACCACCACATCCAAACTAAGAATGCCGCCAACAGCACCATCGCTGTCATTATCGCCACCACTGCTAACTATGCAAGATGGTGGAGGTCATGCATACCTTGTTTAGGACATCACCATACCATAAGACACCACAACAGTCAAGACCATCGAATCGTCTACCTAACAAATATCGAATAGTACCACCTCAGCCCTCTCATAAAAATCACCATAACTCAACCCTCCTTCACAACAACCATCATCAACACCATGCCTAACTACCAAAGCCATTGCACCTATCTAACACCACCTCTGCCAACACCATCATAGCAACTCACCAACACCGATGTGCACATCCGCTAGCACCACGATACCCATCGAGCTGCACTAGCCCTAAACCTGAACAATGTGACCTGCCCACTCACAAAAATTGCTGCCATTGCCACTCTACCCATGCACAAAAACCACCATCAGTGCCACCCTGCCTACATACCAATATTACCACACCCACCCAACACCACCCTTGCCAAGACCATGATAGCCACCTCCAACACCACAATATCCAGCAATACTCGCCAAGACCGTAGTACCCACTAGCTGCCAACACTAGACTATCGATCCACCAATACTCGCCAACACCGCAGTACCCACCAATAACACAACCACAAATACAATCAAACCCACCCACCATCGCGATGGGTCGCGTCCATTGATTGCTACATTGGTTCGCGGCAGCTGTGGGTTTGGCGTTCACTCGAGGTAGCAAATTTGTGGACTGTGTGGGTGGAAAGGACATAATTTGGGTTGGAAAAATTATTTAGTGCATTTCTCCAGGTTGGAAACAAGGTGGACAAAAAATACCCTAAAAAATGTGACCATGTGCGTGTCATGTAGTCATTTTAGATGGAAAGAACTAATGAAGGGGCTTAATTGATGACGGATCAAGGAATAGTACATGAATCAATTTCAAGAATTTTGATCAGCAGAACCAATTAAATAAAATATGGATAAAGTGTGTGTGTGTGTGTGTCTATATATATATATATATCATACTTGTTTCTTTTGTCATATTAATCTAGTAGCTACAACTTTCAAAAGTTCATCAAGAATAGTTTGTACCTAGATCATTCACGGAATTATAAGACCCGTATTGTCAAAATAAAAAAGAAAAATATTACCAATGACATAAGATTTTTAGAGTTAAGAAATCATAACAACCAATTATTTTATCAAAGAACAAACAACGATTCTTAAAGTCATGATAACATGTGGACGTAAAAATCCTAAAAACCTCCGGTCTTACGAGTGCTTTAAACCTTAGAAATGATAACTTTTAAATATAATAATATGTTTTTACTAATACATACACACACACGCTCGCGCGCACACAAAATAATTCAAAATTTTTAGCAATGTAACAACATACCAATATGAAAAAAAAAATAGAAAGGATTGAATTCTTGACAATATATTCACTTTAGTTTAAAGTTAAAATATTGCATTTCCCCTAAAAGGTTACTGAAAATTCTGTTATGTACAAGTTATTTTCTTTAATCGAATTTGATCTAGAAGATATAGTAGCTCTAAGATAGTTCAATTTTAATGTCAATTGAGATAGGTTCTGATAGGATTTTTTTTCAGTAATTATAGAGCATGTAGAAGTTTAAGGGTGATTTTATAGGATCCCCCCCCCCCCCCCATCCCTCTTAAATAAATATCAAAACAACCCTTAATTCTAATACAAGTATATTTTTAAAAAAAGGGTAGTTTATTAAAAGAGGCTTGATATCCTATGATAAATAAAGTAACACTCTTAATTTTTTTATAAACACCCTTAGTTTTTTTAATAAATGTCAAAACAACCATTAACTCTAATAAGAATATATATTTTGATAAGGGTAGTTCAATGAATGAGACTTAATATAATGTGAAAAGTCAAAAATACCCTTATTTTTTAGTAACACTCTAATCTAAAAAGGATATTGTATAAGAATAAAAGTTTTAAGACAAAAACACCCCTAGTCACCCTTAACCTTTTATGAGTTCAAGTAATTAAGCGCATCTGAAGGAAAAAAAAATATATTAGCCATTTAACTCCATTTGTACTTTTGTATATGTATAGATATAGATATAGATACTTCGAGCATTTATTTGCCAGAGCCATCGGAGAAGTTGATCCCTTGATTTGAGCTATCGGCTGTTGACTATTCGGTACAATATCTTGTATATGTGGCTTAAGCATGTTATCGGCTTTCGACTATTCGGTACAATATCTTGCATATGTGGCTTAAGCATGTTATCGAGTTTTTACTCTGCTTTTCTTTTGGTTGTATAGATGGTTATCTTGCCTTTTGTTTTCGGTTGAAAAGTTCTAAATTTTGACTCATCAATTTCAATTATTAACGTTTTAATAGCATGACTTGATAAGATGTTATTCAGTTGATCCCTTGATTTGAGCTATTGGCTATTGGGTACCACATCTTGCATATGTTGCTTAAACATGTTATCAAGTTTCTACTCTGCTTTTTTTTTTTTGGTTGTATCAGTCGTTATCTTACTTTTTGTTTTCGTTGAAAAGTTGTAAATTTTGACTCATCAATTTGAATTATTAATGTCTTAAGAGCATGACTTGACAAGATGTTATTATCATGTCAAAAGAAAGGCCTTACTTGAAATGTTGTTTGCAATTAGTTTTGTTTTTTTTGGCAGGAAAGCCCAAATTATTTTGGCATGATTTTCAAATGTTAGTTTGTAATTGGTTGCTATTATTTGCTCAAAAGTGATGAGCAATTGACATTTGTTCTTCAGATTTAAGTTCATTGCAGGACAGGTACTAGAAATTGTGCCCGAGGAGGAATATGTTCTATGTATTTTTAGTAAAGTAAAAACTGTCCAAAGAACTGAAAAGGTTAACATGGTGTTTTGCGTGTGATCAAATGTTGAAGGGTGGCCCGTCAAACCTAAGATCTTGATTTTAGAAATCTTTGTCACACTAAAATGGTTAGAAAATGAAAAATTCAAATTGTCCACGAGACCAAATACTATGTGGGGGACACAAATCACAAAGGGTGCCTAAGGAGGAATTATGCTCTATACATTTATGGTACAAAAACCACTACTGAAAGAACTGAAAAGGTTATCATGGCGTTTTGCACGTGATTGAATGGTGAAGGTTGACAGTGGGAAGGGAGAGGGGGGTGGGGGGGGGGGGGGTGCTTCTACTGTTTTGAGCATCTTGTGTGTCTACTTTAAGTCTGTTTTATGCACTCTGTACTAAAGCTTTATGTTTTGAATTCGAGCGTCCTCCACCTAGTACTAAGGCTTTAAGTTTCAGATTTGTAAAGTGAGAGTAGAAGAATGAAATCGCAATGTCGAGATCTTTGGTTGTGTGCGGTGCATTCATAGATGGTTGTGTTTGCCTTTAGGTCGTGCAGTTCCTAATTATCTGCTCTATTGATATCACTTTGTGCTTTGTTTTTATTATTATTTTCGTTCCGTACTTTTGGTTTCCTAAACTTATAAAATTTACATGTTACTTTAAGTTAAATTAAAGTGTAGTATAAGTTCTGCTTTAACTTAATTGTAATGTGTATAAGTTTATTAGGTTTTTCTTATTGTTGACCCTTTTTAGTCATGTATACTGAATCACAAGAATGTCGTGACATTATATCTGTGAGTTCTAAAAAAGAACAACTCCGTAAAATTTAAACGATCTGTGTCATTCTCCTATTCTATCCCAAAAAAATAAAAAATATGAGAAAGGGTGACCCGTCAAACCAAAGGCCTTGATCTAAGAGATCTTTGTCACACTATAAACTGGTCAAAAAAATGAACGGTTGACATTTGTCCATCAAACCCAAACGCGTTGTGGAACACATACCAGATTGTGTGCCTAAGCAGGAATATGTATGATCAAATGGTGAAGGGTCGCCCCTCAAACCAAAAGGTCTAGATTTAAGAGATCTTTACGACACTAAAATGGTCAAAAAGATAAACAATTGACATCTGTCCATCACACCCAAACGCATTGTGAGACACTAACACATTCCAGGAAGTGTGCCAAAGGAGGAATATGTTCTATGCATTTTTAGTACCAAGAAAACTGTTGAAAGAGTGAAGGGTGGCAGTTAAACCAAAGGTCTAGATTTAAGAGAGATCTTTGGTAAACTATGAACTTTCATGTATAGCAAATGTTAGAAAGAGATTTACTCTTCTTGTTGAGAAATCTCATTACAAACTAACGCACTCACCATGGAAACAAGAAGAAGTAAAGAGGGGAAGGATTTGGTTTTATACGAAAATGGTGATGGTGTCGTTGGCGGCATTGCTGCAATGGACGACATGACAAGCAAAGAAGTGCCCATGGTTGACATTAATCAATCTGACCATGATGGTGTTAGTGAAGGCGGAGGAGCCGGTGGTGTTGGTGGCTCAGCCGCATCCTCAATAGCGCAACCGATGACGGGACTGCGCCAATCGGGTCCACCTCCCTTCTTGAGGAAGACCTATGCACTGGTGCAGAACCCAGAAACAGACACCCTCATATCTTGGAGTAAGGATGGAACCAGCTTCATAATTTGGGACACTCACTTGTTCTGCAAAGACCTTCTGCCCAAGTACTTCAAGCACGACACCTTGTCAAACTTCATTTACCAACTCAACAAATATGTATGCACTTTTTTGTCCAACTCCTCTACTTTTTCGATCACTTTTGGTGTTACGCATACTATTTTCTACTAGTAATGTATGGCGTTGTACTCATGTACGTAGATGAAACCTCGACCTCTCTCTTTAGTTCTGCCGCGAAACATTTTATTTTGTTCGAAACTGTCTTATTTCTTCATTTTATTCTCTGATGTTCATGCTTCTTAGCTAGTACGAATATAATTTTCTACCAGTATTAACCAAGAGTTTTACAATTAGTGAAATTGTGGCATCCACAATATGCATGATGTCATGGCTGTTGCTTCAATCACTGTCCTGTGTTCAAACTTCATACTATTTTCTCTTAAAATTTACCAGAAACTGTGTTATTAGTGACTGGCGACATGCCCAGATATACCATCTGTTAGCTACGCTTCAAAATGCGGTACATCACGCATATCATGTGTTCGCAATTTAGCATCTCAGAAATTATGTATGCCTACAACAAATTCACTTTTTTGATATTGGTGTTCATGAAGGTCAGTGCGTGTGTGTGTGTGGAGGAGCTCCCATCTAGGTGCTGACTCAAGATAAGTGTTTCCTTTTCCGTTGGTATCATGTCTGCCTACTAGTGTGTATTCAAGATTCCAGTCACCATTGGTATCATGTCTGCCTACTAGTGTTTACTTTGACAGGAAGCATGAGCCTAATACAGGATAGATGAAATTACTTGGATTAATTGAGTTACTTAAGGTTAGGGCATCCAGACACCATAGTGCATTTCCCAACTTAGACACCAGTACGCTGGTTAGCAAAACAACATAAAAACCTCGTCCTTCCTGTTCAGATGATGTACCAAGTTTGCCCACGAGGTATTGAACCACCTAGACTTATGAATGAGGGAGATTGTTCTTTGTGCTTTATCTTCTGAAAAGCTAAAATGATTTTTTTTGTTGGTTTGTGGATGATTAAAAAATGCCTACCAAAGGGATTCAAAAAGATCAGTTGGGACCGTTGGGAATATGCGAACAAAGCATTTCTAGCCGGTAAGGAGCACTTGTTGAAGAATATAAAGAGGAAAGAACAGATCCCTCGGCAGCAAGGGACAAGGAAACGTCATGCGGATCGAGGAAACTTGACCAATGATCAGGCTAAACTGAATGTGGCAATCAATATGCTGGAACAGAAACTAGAGAAGACGGAAAATAAGGTGGCCAAGTTGAAAGAGGATGTATCTAAGCAACAGGAAATGGTGATGATACTGGTCAATTCACTCATTCCAGCTCTTGTTCACAGGCTTTTCCTGAAGCTGACGGAAAATGGGGAAGTGAGTGGAGATGAAAATGCAAAAAGACAGAAGCTGCGGGAAACACCAGAAAACGCCGCAAAGTCCAGGGAGGACATGGAAAATGTGGATACCACTGGCCAATGTGTTAGAGGAGACAAGCATGGTGAACAAGATTTGAGTGGAGTTGAATCAGAAAAAACAAAACTTGGGTTCTGCAGGAAAGGCGAATGGAATTGTGGAAATCAGTCTTCCAGATTTAAATTCTAACAAATATGCAGCTTTTGAAAAACTATTGGAGGATGAACTGGAGTTGAAAAATGCATCTGGAGAAGAAGAGGCAAATCAACCATCTAAAACTGGTGCAGCATTGAAGGAACTGCTCGGAAATCGAGACGACTGGGGTGGCTATGTGACTGACCTTATGTTGGAAGTATCCAAGTAGTCCAGTATTGAAGCCTTCATTTCACGGATCAGGATCCCCTGCTGTAACCCATGGTTACAGCAGGGGTGCTGTGCACCCAAATGAGAGAGGGGGAAGAGAGAGAGAGGGAAGAGAGAGAGTAACCATGGTTAAATGGGATCACAGCACAGCACAGCACCTCTCTCTCTCTTCCCCCTCTCTCATTTGGGTGCACAGCACCCCTGCTGTAACCATGGGTTACAGCAGGGGATCCTAATCCTCATTTCACTGGTATGATTACTGATCTTCATCTCCTATTGCCGCAGTACAAAATATGTTGCCCCAACATATAATAATCAATGCACGTAGCACAATCACGCACAATTGTAACCGTCTTTTTGTTCTTAGTAGGAGGAGAGTAAAGAAGAAAGTGACAACAGAAGGCTTGTCAACCTTGAAACAGATTAGGAATTCTTGAGTTGCTATGCTGTTTTTTTTTTTTTGTTCACTTTCTCTTTAATCCATGAACTCTGCCTCAAATAATCATATATCAGGTAAAACAGTGCTAAATCTTTACTAGTATTTGTAAATTCATATTGGTTTTTGGTTTCTTTTTTCAAAAAAAAAAATTATGGGATTATGTATTGGTAAGCTCATTCTGTTGGAGCCAATGCATTAAACTTTGTTAGAAACATGGGCTTAGGCTACAGAAGCACCAAGTCCTAGTTTCTATTTTCAACCCATACCAAAGCCCAAGACAATAACTCAAGCCATCAATTCATCTGATTGAAAACATATATATGAACACTATTAATTAATGGGCCCTCCTTGTCCTGGAACTCAACTGCCACGTGTCAGACCCCCCCAAGCAGGAACCCCTGATTGGCATTCCCTGAGCAGCACTTAGTAGTAGTAGACAGCATGCACAACAGAGTTTGGATAATGATGTCAAGCCATTGGGAGGAAAAGGGATGGTTGGTAGAACATGGGCTTCTCAAAGTTCAGGGGACAGGAGTTTTGGGGGTGTCGGGGGGGGGGGGGGGGGGGGGGGGGTAACTCATTCTTCTAATGAAAAAGATATACACAAACCCATCAATTTTTGTTGAGGCAAACATGGCTCCATGATGTCAATTTCTTCAAATTTGGTGAAGCCTTGTGTTCCATGAGACTCTTTTAATCTTATCTTCTACAGAGGAGATGACAAACAGTAAGGACATGGGAGATGGATTGGAAAGGTGGATTGCCTTTCTTCCAATCATGGCTCTTGGCTTTGGGCTTGGTGATATCACTCCCACTGCTTAGCTCCTCAGCATCCATGATTGACAATAGTGCTTTGTGACTGCCATTCTCAAGAGTACTGTTGTTGGAGCTCAAAGGTCGACTCTAGCTATCCTAATAATCTTGTCTATTTTTGTCTATTTCCACAACATATTTATTGGCCCTTTTATGTGCAAAAGGCACGTACGATTATACCTATGTGCGCAACTAATTTTAGAACGGAAAAACAAGCAGAAGAGTCACTTCTTCAGTTAGTTTAAGCCCATCTTTCCTGAAGCATTTATATGCATCGCCTTTTTCTTGAGTTTCTCAAGGTTCAGAAAGTCTCGTGTGCACCATTCTCTAAAAGCTTGGGAATTATATCTAGTGCAAACTTCAATGATATCAGAACTTCGCTACTCATGTGTCCTTCTTGGGTCAAACATTCTTACAGTTTGCCTCGTCCATATATATATATATATATATATATATATATATATATATATATATATATATATATATATATATATATATATATATCTCGTTAATTTGTAACCCAGTTGTCGATGCATTTTGGAGGAAGGACATCTCGATTTCTCTCTTGGTTTGTCCGTTCGAGTGCAATCAATGAAGCCATAAGTGTGAATCATGATATACATGTTAATCTTACGAGAAAAGTTTGTACACATTAGTTTTGACCGATCATTATGCACATGTTAGGCACAATTTTTTGTCGTTTTAAGTTATATCAGCCAAGCAACAAAACTATAGGTTGTTGTTATTCTCAAACTTGGTAATGCATGCATAACTATATACGTATGTGTGTGTGTGTATATATATATATATATATATATATATATATCTGTATACGCATATATACACAATACAAGCTACTTCACCTGCTATGAGGGTGTTTGAGATTGATTTTAAAATGGTCAAATCTGGTTAAATCAGCTTTAACGTGTTTGGCACAAAAATGGTAAACTGATTAAATTTACTCCAATGTGCTCAAAATTGATTAAATTTAAAAATTTTATTTTCTTGAAATCTGATCTAATCAGTTTTGTAGAATCAGGTATGATCAAAAGAATTACCAAAATATCTTCCTATAAACACAGATAATAATTGCTCTCTTTCAATTTGAATACACTACATGATAAATTTGCCATACTAAATCTACTTTAATATATTTTTATCTAACAACTTTTAACATAGAAAGCTTAAAATGGATTGAAACAGATTTTAAAAGCTAATTTTAAAAACTGATTGAGATTTAGTCAAAATTTACTTAGAATAAACACCCTTTCAATTCCATAAGGCCTTTATATGCCTTAGACCAATTGACGCCTCGCTACATCTATTTTACCAGGGATAAATGCACTTTGCCCCCCTCTACTTTGAGGCGGTGCAATATGGCTCCCTCTTCTAAAAAAAGTTGCACTAAACCTCCATGCACTTATCAAAACTATGCAAAATTGACGGTTTCCATCCAAGTTAACACAGTTTTTGGGCGGGAAACGTTTGGCGCCTAGAACCTGCAATTTTAGGACGAAAATACCCTTTTGACCAAATAAAATACTAAAGACTTGCAAAAAATACCCAAAAACCACCAATTTCATTTCACTCCATTTGCAAACCCTAGAAAATTTGCAAAAGGTGACCATTTCCATTGCAACTCATTTGCAAACCTTTCTTTTAAAGGCCAACTGCAAAACAAAACCAAAAAAAAAAAAATTGAATTTTCAAATTTGAATTTCAAAAATCTAGTGGGTATAACCTGAACCCATACGACCCGAGCCGCGCCCGCCCTCTTTCTCACAGTCACAGGCCGATCCAAACCCGACTTGCTCCATGCCAACCCGACCCGACCCTTCCCAAATCCTAATTTCTCCTACTGAAAACCCTAATATCTATCCATGCGCCGCCAACCCTCTTTCGGCCATCTCACGCCAGAGATCCACTTTCCGCCGGCAGCCCCCTCCCCCCGTCCACGATGCCGACCCCCTCTTCCTTCCTCTTCTCTCCCCCGCTCTTTGCTGCCACAACAGCCGAGCTCTCCACCAGCAGCCCCTTCCCCGCCATCGACGATGCTAACCCCCTCCACCTCTTTTCCTTCCTCTTCTCTCCCCCGCCCTCTGCTGCCACAACAGCCGAGCTCTTCGTCAGTAGCCCCTTCCTCGCCATCGGTGATGCCAACCCCCTCCTCCCTCTCTCTTCCTTCCTCTTCTCTCCCTCCCCCCACCCCGCTGCCGTAACAACCCCGCTATGCCGACAGTCCCCTTCCCCCTGTCAGCGACACTGATCCCCCCCACCCCTGCTCTTCCCTTCCTCTTTTTTTCTCTCGCCACCCGCGGTCGCAACAGCCCTGCGCCGCCGCTGCTGCTCCTTGCTCTTCTCTCCATTCTCCCTTCGCCTACCCCAAATGGTTTGAGAATGGATTTTCAGTTCTATTTGAAAGAAGGGTAGTTGTGACATTTCGATAAGCTCAGTTACGGCCGTTCAATTTTGCATAGTTTTGATGAGTGTAGGGAGGTTTAGTGAAACTTTTTTTCAAAGAGGGGGCCATATTGCAACCGCCCTAAAGTAGAGGGGGCAAAGTACATTTACCCCATTTTACCCTATTACCATTTGATCTGAATTTTATAAATCCAACAATGGTAATACTTACCATTTCTGACCAAGGCCACGTTGACCAGTTTAAGGTCTAGGGTCATGCTTCAGCTTGTGCTCTTTTGGTTATACTTTTGATATTCTGTTTTCAAGACCAAATATTTGTTTGTACTCTTTTAGGTGGGTCAATTGCATTCAGCACCCTCAAGTTTTCACGCGGTAGCTCTCTACACCACAAAATTATTTTTAACTATCTGCCACCCCAAACTTTCATAAGTGTGACGCCCAACACCCCTCGTACATTTTTCGACCATTAGCCTCGCCGGAGAAGTAATTTAATTCAAACAAAAGGGACATTTTTGACAAATTACCCCTCTCTCTGTGAAATCCATCTTCATCTTCTACCTTCCATCTTCACCAACACCACCACCAATATGCAGCCCACTCCTACCTCCATGCCCACCACACCACGACCTCCACCAATCACCAAACCCGCTGCCACCTCCTTTCTCAACTGACTTTGCCACCTTCTATTGGAATTCCGCCGCCACCTTAGCCACCATTACAGAAACCCGTCACAAAACCCATCACACCATCAGTTTTTGCTCTAGATCCCACCACAACCATCAATTTCTACCATACATGAAGCCTAGAACCCTTCTTCCTCAATTTGATTACAATAAACCCTAGATCCCCAATTTTTGACTTGATATTCCATAAATACCCTTCTGGGTTCAGCCATTTGCCTGAAATTTGGTAGAAGGGTGATCGGTGCCATACTTATGAAAGTTTGGGGTGACATATAGTTAAAAATAACTTTGTGATGCAGAGAGTTATTACGAATAAACTTAGGGGCGCTCAGTGCAATTAACTCCTTTTAGGTTGTACATTTGTGTTTTAGTTAATAAAGTTTAGGTTCGATAAAAAAAAAAAGAAATTTGCTACTCAATATAGCAGTTTTCTACATTTTGAGTGTAGAGTCAATGGCCACAAAAGGCACAACTTATCCAGATTATCTCAGTGTGACATGAAGGAACAAGTATGTGGAGCACAAAAGAGTTGGGAACTCTGGCAAACCGAAGTCCCTTTTCTAAAATGGACATCATCCCCACAGAAGGTTGGGGGAGCATATGTTCTTCTCTAACCCAGCTCTTGGATACCCATACCCAACTAGAAGGGGGACCCACAATTGCAACCCACAGGGCCCACCATCCTACTCTCTCTCACATGTATGCACAGTTGATGAGCCACTAGGGCATTTATGATTTTAATTGAGAGTTAGAGGCACTGTGCCCTAATATTTTGGTATGTTAACTGATGTGGCACCTTTACTGTCTCAAGACTCAAGACCCACTTGTGGTTTTGTTAAAGATATTTTTGTATAATTGTGCAGATAACACACACTTTATGGAACAGTACCCTACCAGACCCCAAAAAAGAACAGAGAAAGAAGGGACTTTGCCCCTTGGGTTGGTTTGTGTTCTTTTGATTGAAAATGACTTCCTCTGAACCCCAAAGAGCAGTCTGCAGAGTTACATTCCCTCGCAATGACATTGCAACGTTAGGAAAATAAGATGATGAATGAAATCAAAATAAGTTGATTTGAGAATGATTATTAGCCAATCAAAATGATTCATAGCTTAAGGGTAATGAGCCAAAGTTGCGGAACTAACCAAAGAAATTTCAAGTTATCTTCTTGCTAATGATATATATTAGTAACAATCGTCGATTTAAGGGATAAGGATTTGTTTGTCGTAATATCTTCAATGACGAAAGATTGTCACTAAGAATGTTCTCTCGCTATTGTTAAAGTATATAATGCTAAATACATTTAGCGATACTTTTTTAGTAGAGCAGAGCATCCCGATCTCATTTTGAGAGTCAAACATTATGCACCACTATGAGAATGCATGTGTAACCATCCAATAATATCATTATGATATTTTTACAATAATGATGATCTTATCCGGCCTTTTTTTGTGCTACTTTCTTTGTTGTCCATCGAAGGCGGCCCAAGGTACCTCTCCTCGATTAACCGGTGTGCGCGAGGATTGATCCAAGGTCATTTTACAAAAATGCCAAAGACCTTGATCAGCTGTATCACAAACTTTTTTCTCTCTTACTACAATTGGCAAAACTTTATATATGTGCACACGGCAACAAATACCACCATATACCAAATTGTGAAAATGAAAAAAAAAAAAAGGAGGTAGAAGTATCTTCATGAGGGCACGTGAAGGAATCACGTGATTCCCTCTTAACCGCACGAGTCGACGGGGTCTTCCAGTGTGGGAGCGCGAGCAACAATGAAGCATTACAGCTAATGAGTCCCTAGTCCCCATACAAACAATTAATCAGCATTTAATTTAACTTAACAGAGATGCTTGGTCAACTTGTCACTTAATTAATCACCCCCATTACTGGTTAACGGCCTCTTAAGAAACAGCTAGCAGTCCAAACTGTTCTGCTAGAGACAGTCCATCCCTCTTGTTACTTCTAATTACCACTTTCAAATGGAATTTTTGTGTTCACTTAGGTTTTTTTTATCTTTTTTTTTTTTTACCGTTAGCAGAGCGAGAGAGAAGATATTACATGTTTCAGGTCATTGGAGCCGATCATTTAGGACTGTCAGATTGAGAGGGGCTGATGTGATCGAAAGAGGAACTGGGAAAAAAATGTAATTTATTTTATATTATTTCACTGTCCTAAATGACTGAGACTGTTAGTTTCAGATCACTCAATATTTTTTACAGAGTGAGAGTGAGCTGTAGAGAAGTTGCGTGACCGTTTTGATTAGTCGTATTTCAGGGTCGATCCCGAGCCATTGATAAATTGCTATAATTTGATGCAAAGCAATATGTCAGTCGTGGTGAATTCTTGACGATAAATGCAGACGCAATAACCTCATGTCACACGAGATTAATGGAGCCAAAAAAAGAAAAATCAACAAATTACACTTGCAAGAGGGTCTTTTTTAAGTGACCAGATTAGCCCTGACAAAAGCTGGAGCATCACCTGGCCTATTAACCGCCTGCAGCGCCTTTTCAAACAACAAAGCGACGAGTGACGCAACTAGTGGCACTTGAGTAAATAACATCAAATCTATAGGGGTAATACCGGTTTGTTTTTTGATTAGTGATATTGGTTGGCCTCCTGCAACGGAATAAACTGAATCAATGAGATGAGCACACAAATAGACATATTTACCCTCGCATAATTGAGAAATGATGACGACACTCATATATCAATTTCGTACCCTCTACTAACGAAAGTAGAGCAAAAATAGTTCGATTTTAAAATAAAAGCATCAATACTCACATAATTTACTCGAGTTAATTACATTCGGCAGGCAGTCCTGAGAATTCTGTTTATTACATACAGCTACGTCTAACTATTAAAATTAAATCAAGTTACACATTTTTGTTTTTCAGTTCACAACGTTAACGGAACTAGTAAAAAGACAGCAATACTCCTCGTAAAAAATAAAAATTACCCAACTCACCACAGTCGAGATCTGCTCAGATGTGTTCACTACCACATCGCCAATATCACACGAGTTCCTTCGGGTGCGGCTCGACGACACTAAGTACATAAAAACAACTACTGCCACCCTAACACTGAAAATGAACCCACCATCGTTAACTACACCACAACTACCACTGCCTCGACACCAACACTAAAAGTGATCCCACCACTGCTGATATACACCTCAACCACCACTGTCCCGCCACCACGACCACCAAAAACAAATCCACCACTGACGATCTACACCAGAAACCACTAGACCAATTCATCGGTGGCTTTCGATTGGGGCCATTATGAAGATAGTGGAAGAATAATGATCAGCTTTGGAGGTCAACGGAAGAGGTTGAAGGTGGCATATGGAAGATGAGGATTGAGTTTTTTATTTTTCATAGAAGCACTGAAGAATTAGGAAGACTTGATAGAACACAATGTCGGAGATGTCTCAAAATATGGTGGTTGGTCTTTGGTTTCCTTGATCTTTATGCATAAATGAATGTGTGGGGTGTGTGTGTTGCTGGCACACAAATGGCGATGGGTAAGGGATATGCTAGGGCATATTACGGGACTGAGCATGCAACGGCAGTGCAGGTAAGGGGTATGATGGATGTGTGTGCTCAAAAGAAGGTGGTTTGTGTTTGGTGGCAATGGTGGTGATGGACAGTAGTTCGAAATGCGTGCATGTGGCTGTGTCCGATGGACATTGGTTCGACACTGGTATTGTGGTGTGCTTCAAAGGTAGTTGGGCGTCGACGAGTAGCTGGGCGTTGAGGGGTTGCTGGTTTGAAGAAGGGAAGAATTCTTAAGGGCAATTTTGACAGATTGCGAATATATTGGATGTTGCGCTCACCTTTCTTGACAGTTCATAGGCGGAAGGGGGCAGAGTGTAAAATAATGCAAATCATAGGAGACAAAGTCTAATTTCAATAATTAGGCATTACAACGAGTAATTTCTTTTGATACCAATTTAGTTATATACAGAGGATTTCATAAGTTTTGTTGCTTTTGACTTTTGAAGAAAGGAGAGGTTATTTCCAACCTTGCTATGGTTATCTACCCCTTATACATTAATCTAGCCCTTCTTTCTCGTTGTATCATTACAGTTGTAACAAAAATACTGAAGACATTTTTAGTGATAAAAAGAGGTGAAAAAACATATTAGGTGGTAGAAATAACATTCTTCTTTTATGAAAAGGGTGCCGATCAATATTTATCGGTGGAGATATCCAACTCCCCGTCGCCCTGCCCCCTCCCTCCCATTTTCCTGAATCTTTTCACTATTTAAGATACTTTCAGCCTGGGTGGACCCATAACCGCTATTAAGTGTACAAAATATCCAATTTAAGTCGTCCATAACCTCTAGTTGACGGCCAAGTCATCAGTGGAGAAAGTAACTATTTTTCTATCGGTAGATATACATCGGTCCCCAGTGGCGGAACCAGGATTTCATTCTAGGGGGGGCTAAAAATATATCGAAGAAGATAAATATTTTTATAAGTAAAATAGTACACAAAAATAAAGTGCACTTTTCCAGTCATGTTTTATTATCGTGTTAACCTAATTAACTTAATTTCAACCCACCATTCAACTAAATCACATATCCGACATCTCAATCCAATTAGGTCACATCCTTCATCAACAATCTCAAATCTAAGTGCTCAATGCACGATTAACATCCATAAAGCATCAATTAATAATCTAAATTATCAAATACACAACTAACAACCTAAAATTATTAATCAAATAATCAATTCTCAATAGAAAAAAAAATTGTTCAAAATGCACACTGACCTCAGTCCTCAGAAATTAGAACGACGTCGTTGTCGCAATGTCGTCGGTGACTGAAACTCAAAGTCAGATCTGTAATTTCACTATTTCAAGCGCCGTGACCGGCGAACGGCAGTGGCGAAACTTCCTCGGCTCGTAGACGGTAGATCTAAGCTAGATCTGTCGGATCTGATCTGGCCGGAGTCGCCGGAGTTGGGTGGGGACTGGCTAGAGTTGGGGTGGGGACCGCCGGACTGAGGAGGGCCTTCGCCGGCTTCGCGCTTCGGAATCGGGGGACGGCGACCAACCGATGAGCCCAGCCGACGACCGGTGGCCGTGGGTCGGTGGGTGGTGCCGGCGTGCGGCGAGCCGCTGTGGCTGAGAGAGCCGAGAGAGGAGGAGAGATGCCGGCATGAGAGCTTCACTTGACGCCACGGCGATCGCCGACCGGCATTAGTGGGTAAGTGCGTTACCTTACGTCGATGAGCCGAGGCTGCCGAGCGATGACCGGTGGCCTTTGTGTGGTGCCGCGGTGACTGAGAGAGAGCTGAGAGAGGAGGAGAGCTGGAGAGGTGCCGCTGTGCCGGTGTGCGGCGGTGAGCCGGTGACTGTGAGACTGTGAGAGCCAGCCGAGAGAGGAGGAGAGAGAGAGAAAAGTTGCTAATGAAAAAAAAAACACTATATATATTATTTTTTTATTTTTAAAATCTGAGGGGGGCTATAGCACCCCCTCGTACAAGCGTGGTTCCGCCCCTGTCGGTCCCTTTATGAATCCCTAGAATACATTTTAAAAATAGAAACGTCGACTTTAATCGTTTTTTTTATTTGTTTATAATTTGACATTTTTACATCATATTTATTTAGAGTAGTATAATGGAATATCTAGATACTCAAATTTCTTCTCCCGGATTCAAAAGACATGTACAAAAACACATCAAAACAACCAACGAAGGGTAATTGTGTCAGACAACATGGAGCAATAATGGCCGTAAAATGAAATGTCACGTCTCAGTAACTGTCAAGGGTCAGTAGCTTTGATGGGGAATAAATCAATTGTCCATACTCTTTCTGGTGCAGTAATAAACTTCAAAATATACGTGCTTTGAAACCAGAGGAAAAGCTCTGCCCATCTTCTCATTTCTGGAGTCAGTAATGCATACACTCTGGAAGTTCTCAGGGTGTTTGGGAATCCAATTCTTCAAGGTACAACCCACAAAGGCATTCTCTGTTTCTCCCATTGTAGTCTATCTTTCTTGGACCTCCATTCATAATTCCTTGTGTAAAGGCAGGGTTATGGGGGTGGTCAAACACCCAATTGAATTGATGGGGTTGGCCAATTTTATCTCTGCAGTTGATGGAGTTGGGTGTTGGCTCCACTAAATGGAGGACAAGGTCAATGGGAACACAACCAATCACATCCTTTGGTCCAAATTTTCGTACCCAAAAGTTGTTAACTGAGCTTCACAATACTTCGGTGTACATAATTTGGTAGCAAAAGTTGCCTTTGACTGATGATACCTTAAAGAGTTCAAAAATATCAATCCGGGGAGCGTTAGATTGAAGATAAGAAAAGGTAATTAAGAACATTGTAATTACGAGAATTCTTGGGTAAGAAATACTAACTAAACTTTTGTGAGCTACAACTGCAACAAGTTAACAAGTAGGATGCACGTAGATGTTGGGGGGGTTTATCATCCACATTTGCCGGGGCAATAGGTCTTGCTGATCGATCATGTGATTTAATTATTAAATGCAGATTGCGTAACTATTTTTGAGCGTACAATAAGTTAATATCAATAACCGACTTGAATGTTCAGTTTTTATTGATTGTCATAATGTACTGTAATTCGGACAATTGGACTCAAATGAAATACGAAATATTGACGAGGAACGTCGGATTTAGACGGACAACCCATCTATAGCGCGTAAAGGTAATCGATCACGAGAGCCGTCGTCGTCCCTTGGTAACACGAAGAAGCAATACTTTAACCTTACCGCCTGCACTCTGATCTCTTTTCAACTGTATTTTTTTACTCAACTACAAAAGCAAAAGCATCTCCTCACTCTGCTGCGAGCAAATAACATAAGATATGCACTTATACCCAGCACACACAGCAGTGCAGCACCACCACCACTCCAGGGTCCTCAATCAATGGCTCTCCAATCCATGTGACCCTGCACACGTGGCGGCACATGAAAGGGTATGCTCAAATCACACCCACTGAGCAGGTTAGGTGTTCTTCACTGCCATATCTGTCAGCTTCAAGCTAATGTGGACTTGGGGGGTGATTAATAATAATTAAACCCTTTTGCTCTTGCATAAAAATATACGCTTCCCATCTTTGCCTTTTTGCTTGGCATCTTCCTCTTTGCTCTTCTGGGCCTGCTTCAATCTTCCACAGGTAAGAGAGAGAGAGCGTGAGATATACGTAAGCTTTTGCTCATCTCCACAGGCTTTCTTTTATCTTTTCCAACGTAAATACACATGTTTATGCCTGTATAAGCATAGCCCATCTGTTGAAGTTGGTTCTTCTGTTGGTCACTTCCATGGAGGACCCATTGTTTCAGTTGTAAATGAGGGCATAGTTGCTTCCTTCCTGGTATTACTTGATTTTTGTATGGTATCATTGCCCCTTGCACCCGGTGAAATACTTGATTAAACCAATATTTCACGCTTATACAGTCATACCATTTGTTTCAAGTTCATCCTTCTTTTCAATTGGTTTATGCCGCAGCTGTGTACCGGGTCCCCAATTCAAATTTTAGACTGCATTGATACATCAAAATCACGCCCAAACTTTGTGTTGCTGGGCTTAATTAACGTTTTGATGCTATTCCCAGTCACATTTTATCAATTTTTATCATTTGCTGATGATATTGTTAATGGGTGTGATTGAATGCAGTTTTAAAAGGATTGAGCTTTGAATCAGCAATGGTACCAGATCCGAAGAGATGCAACTCATGCAAGGACTCGGCCTCCTCTCGGGACTCGCCCGAGTGGACTCGGCCCTCGCCGTTCCCGGACGAGGTGCTCGACCGAGTCCTCTCCTTGATGGAATCCCACAAAGATCGGAGCTCGGTCTCGCTGGTTTGCAAGGACTGGTACAACGCCGAGCGGTGGAGCCGGAGCCACGTGTTCATCGGCAACTGCTACTCCGTCTCGCCGGAGATCGTCGCCAGGAGGTTCCCAAACATCCGGAGCGTGACCCTCAAGGGGAAGCCGAGATTCTCGGATTTCAACCTGGTCCCACAGAACTGGGGCGCCGATATCTGCTCGTGGCTGGCGGTTTTTGCGGCGGCTTATCCGTTCTTGGAGGAGCTGAGGCTGAAGAGGATGGCCGTCAGTGATGAGAGCTTGGAGTTTATAGCGACGTCGTTTCCGTGCTTTAAGTCTCTGTCGCTGTTGAGCTGCGATGGGTTCAGTACTGATGGGCTCAAGTCCATGGCCTCTCACTGCAAGTAAGTTTCACTTTTCATGTTGGTTAATGTAAATCCCCTCTCATGCTCATTGGCCTTAATTTCTGCTTAGTTGCGTTTGCTGAGAAGGGTGAAGTCGCTACGTTATGGCGTAAGGTAAGCAAGCTGAATCGCAATAACCGTCCTCTGTGGCGGCGCAACGTTAAGTCTTGTGCACTGAGGTAGCCCTTTCAGTAGAAATATACAAGGCAATACGACAAATCTGGAAGCTAACGATACGCTATAGAAGGTTACAACTGCTTGATGCTTGACTTTGTAGAGCTCAACCAAAGCATCCGAGAGAAATTTGACGAGGATGTCCCTATATGAACTCCATAATGGCTAATAATAACGCTTCCCATAGTACCACATGATTGGATGATTCAGGATCTTGCATATCAGTCGAGTGAGTGCCATTAGCTGACTACCAATTTGATTTTTACGTGGATGAATAGTTGATGCAGTTATGGCTGTTTGATCATTGATGCCATTGGAGACATAAATGAGGTTGGTTTTAGGGGTGTGGGGGGCGGGGGGGCGGTGGATGAGTGATGACTTTGTTTCCTTGTTTTTACCGTAAAAAACAAGTGTAGTGGAAAATGGATATCGAGGTGCTTTGACAACTTTATGATCGTCCTTCCCTTCTCTTTTTCTTCTGTTGCTTTCTTGATGTGACGTTTGACCTGTTTATGAGCATCTAATGGATGGCATGTCTTTGGTGTCGCAAAGATTCTCATTTTCATTGGGTAAGGAAAATACAAATGTTGATTTCGGCTGATGACAATTCAGAGATCTGTTCATGTGGTCTATGTTGAATGCCTCGGTTATTCTTATTACAGTTGTTAGAACTTCGTATCTTGTGTTGAAGCTGTGAACATAATCTCTGCCATTTATTATAGAGAGAGAGGGTGTGCTGTGAGTTTTTATATGTTTAGCCTAATCATGGTTATCAAGTCCGAACATACCTATAAATAGTTAGAACCACTGCATAATTGGAAAACCCCTGAAAGGGTAAGATGTGCTAGTGGCAACCGTGCTGTCCCAATCTTCTTGCAACTTCTGCATCGTTTTTGTCACCATGTCTCAGTTGACATGTTGTGGATATCGCTTCTTTCCATTGCCTAACATAATAATTTTGTTTTGTAGAATGGCCCAGATTTCTTCCACTAGTCAACCTTTTGGGAAATTCTTATGTCCTGAAATATCACCGGTCTTTATATCATTCCTCACCACCTGTATTTGGGAAATAAGCTTTATTCCTTGTTCACACCCTATTCTGGTCACACCCCAAGGCCCGCTAAGGGACCCACTTTGCGCGACACATCACCCAGTCAACGGTCAATTATTCAACGCCATCACCTGGTTAGGGCGCATCTCCTTTTCGAGCGTTCACAGACATCACCAATGCAGCGACGTCAACATGGTCAAACCGTTGGAAAAAAAGGACTCGACCCTTGAAGGGGATCGGCCACTCCCTTCTTGAGGGGGTCGGCCACCCCTTCTTGTAGGGGGTCGGCCACCCCCTTCTTGAGGGGGTCGGCCACCCCTTCTTGTAGGGGGTCGGCCACCCCTTTCTTGAGGGGGTCGGCCACCCCTTTCTCGAAGGGGGGTCGGCCACCCCTCCTTCAAAGGGGTCGGCCACCTCTTCTTCAAGGGGGTCGGCCACCCTTCTATCTTGCAAGGGTCATTCCTAAACCCCGCCGTCACTCATCGCGCTCTCTACAATGCTCTCTCAACACCAATTGTTCCGCGACATTCGTTGCTTCTCCCTTGCGGCATTCTCATGATGCGTGCCCCCGGCACCAAGTACTGTTCCGCGACGTTCGTCGCTACGCCCATGCGCCATTCTCATGACATGTACCCCGGTACCAAGTATTGCTCCGCAACGCTCGTCGCCGCGCCCATGCGTCACTTTCATGACATGTGCCCCGGTACCAAGTATTATTTTCGCGACGTTCGTCGTCACGCCCGTGCGCCCCTTTTCATGATGCGTGCCCCCAGCACCAAGTATGGCCTGGCAACAGTCGTTGCTGCGCCGGTGTGCCATTCTCATGATGCATGCCCCGGGCACCAAGTACTATTCCGCGACGTTCGTCACTGCGCCCATGCGCCATTCTCATGACATGTGCCCCAACGCCAAGTATTGTCTTGCGACCTTCGTCGCCGCGCCCATGCACCACTTCCATAACATGTGTCCCGGCACCTTACTCACTCCGCAGCGCCCATGCGCCACGCCACTAACACAGTCGTGCTCCTTGGCTCTCTGTCACACTACCATGCTCCTTGCATCGGTCCATCGTTTCACCACACCATGCGCACCTTGCCTTGTTCGTAGAACATGCTTCGACCCATTCTCCGGAGTGCGCAGCATCACCAGGGGCTCCGGCCTTCACTACGGGATGGGCTTGATGCCATCGCCGGCTCAATCAAACTACGGGATGGGCTGGATGCCATCGCCGGCTCAATCAAACTACGTGATGGGCTGGATGCCATCGCCGGCTCAATCAAACTACGGGATGGGCTTGACGCCATTGCCGACACAATCACCAGGGGATTCGGCCCTCGTAGCGGGATGGACTCACAACACTGAAGCCATCACCGGCACAACCTTAAAGCCATCAACATCACACTGACAGGGGGCTCCGACACGAAGACTTTCCCGCAACGGACTCTAAGCACTGAGCGGCGACCATGCCCACTCATGTTCCTGTTGATCGTCGACACCACCAGGGAAATGACCCCCGGGTCACTCCGGGACGGGAGCAGGTCCTCGGAGGGCATCGCGCCTAGTCCACCTGGCAGTTGGTTACAGGGGTAACCCTCACCGCTGTCAGGTTCTTTGCGCGTCTCTTGACGCACCTCTTGGGATTCAGTAAGGGCTTGGACTGGTGGCTGGGGCAACGGGCTACTCTGACCATGCTACCACGGCATGATCAATCTCCTCAGACGGGCAGAGAGATGTTGCAAGGGCAGGGCAGGGCAACACGAACTTGGGGATCAGCAGTCCAACGGAGAATCAGTACTTTGGACCCCCTGGCGATGTGCCGCTCCCAAGGGATGACAAATGTCAACTTATGACACATTCACATTTTTGCCTATAAATAGTGGACTTTGGAGCTTATTCAAGGATCTTCTCATTTTGGACTTTTCACTTTCTCTCTCTAAAAAGACATTCTATCTGGAATTCTAGTGAGAGAAACACATCTGGACTTCTATCACCAGACCTTCAACGCTGCACCCCTGACTTGGACTAGTCGACTGTCAGTCCTGTTCGTCGTCGCCCTGCCTGCGCGGCTCTGCCAGCCCTCACGACCTGTCAAGGAGCCTTGCTTTCAGCCCTTACAGCATCCTTGTTGTCTCCCACTTTGTCTATCTGGAAGCTGATTCAGACTGCATCCTTTGTGGCACCTCTACGTAGCAGCGAACCCCTTTTCCTGATCAACATTCCTTCGACACAATTTGCAGCTAGGAGAATCGTTTAAGGAAATCAGTGTTGTCTCTTGTTTAGTACCCATGACCGGTTATCGAGATTCTAAGAATTTAACATCTATTCTGCATTTAAGTTGACATTCCTTCCTTCAAGCAGCATAATTTGGGAAAAGAGAGGTTATTGGTTCGTTTGGCATAATTTGTGGATAACAGTCACCACAGCAGTAAAACAGCCAACTGATAGCCTCTAATTCTTGTGTACTTACATGTGGAGTTTAAACTTTAAAAAAAAAAGAAGAATATTTTTGAAGGTGTCCTGTCAATTTTTTCATTTCTTGCAAATGCAAGTATACGTACTTTGTATCTTGTTTTGGATCAGTAGTTTTTAATCCATCATCTGAGTAGTAATATTAGCTCTGAATGTAGAGGTCAAAATTAGTGTAACTAATAGATAGTCTCTAGAGCGAGTGCTTTTGAATGTATCCCAGTCAGAAATCAGGGGTCTGCACATTCATAGTTTGCAGTGTTTTTGTTACCACACTCTATACCAGTGCTTGATATTGCACTTTTTCCCCCTTCTAGAAAAAAAGAGACTCCTAAATTCCAATTTGGCTTTGCAGGAATTTGACTGAACTCGACTTACAGGAGAATGTCATGGATGACCTCGGTGGGGGTTGGTTAAGTTGTTTTCCGGAAAACTTTGTGACACTAGAAGTGCTGAACTTTGCAAGCCTGAACAGTGATGTCAGCTTTGATGCCCTCGAGGCACTTGTTACTAGGTGTAAATCATTAAGGGTTTTGAAGGTTAATAAAACTATCACCTTGGAACAATTGCAAAGGCTACTTGTGCGGGCACCTCAGTTGGTGGAGCTTGGTACTGGTTCTTTTCAGCAAGATCTCATGCCTCGTGTGTATGCCGAGCTAGAAAGTGCATTCAACAACTGCAAAAATCTGCACACCCTCTCAGGTTTATGGGAAGCTAATTTTTTATACCTCCCAGTTCTGTATGTGGCATCTGCCGGTCTGACTTTCTTGAATTTGAGCTATGCATGTCTCCGAAGTAATGAACTGGCCAATCTTGTTGCTCACTGTCCAAGTCTACGGCGACTCTGGGTAAACTTCTACCTATGACTACCTCCTCTCCTTTTAGCTGTATTATCTCAATAATAGAGCATTCTGCATAAAAGGAAACTTGAGAAGTCACTGAACCTTTTGACTTTGTAATCGGGTTCGTGGTTTTGTCAAGTGAGCACCACATTTCCATGTCACCTGAATTATGGATATGCTTCTTGTTCAGGTATACATTTGTGTTAGGCTTTCATCATGTGTTCCATGGTGGACAGCCGCATAAGGTTGTTGCATAATATTCATGGCAGAGCATGGAATATAACTTTCCTTTTTCTTATTTTATCTCATCTGTTGCAGTTCGCCGTTATTATTGTTTCCAAAACTGAAGTGTGTATTAGCATTTGCCCTTTGGTCGTTGTTAGCTAATTAGAGATCTAGGCTTTGTAGTGGCATGTGGATTCACATCGGGTACTATTGAAGATGCTAGATTGCAAAGCTGGGGTTTGATGTTAAAATTGCAAGGACGGACCAACTTATATTCTCTAATCTAATGATCCCTATGACTAAGAAGCTGGACTCTATGTCAGGCCTTAATAGAGTACCTCCTTTTCTTTTCCTTCTGTTTTTCTGCCTTGCTTTTTCCTTTAATTTCCCCTACTCCTCTTGACATCAGTGTTGATGATCTTACAAAATACCTTACTCTGCGTCTCTGCCTCAAGTGAGGGCTGACAATAGTAAATAATATTCCAACCCCAACCTCAAAAAAATGATCGAAACTTATGTTTGTAGTCATAATTGTATTTATAATTGCATTTATTGACTTCTTTTCCCCTGTAAGACTATCCAATTTAGCAGCTATTCAGAGTTGTTCTGTCGTCAGCTCATAGTTGAATAAACTTTGATTTTCTGGCCGTGCTCGTCTTAATCAACTATCTACTTGTGCTATACGTCACGTGAGATAACGAGAATTCCCACAAAGAAAGTCTTTACGACTAACAGATCACAAAACAAAAAGTGAAGAGAGAGGGTAGAAGAAGATGAGGGATTAGTTCTTTTAAGTGCTTCACAGTTTGCCTACTTGATGGAAGGTATTTTCTCGAATAGACTTCAATGAGAAATATGCCTCATCTGTACCTAACCATATCAAACCATTATCCACAATTGTGACGATCTTCTAAGCGAGTTAAATGTATGGTAGAATTAGCTGAATATGCTGATCTCAGATATGCCACAAGAAGAGGATTCGATAATCAAGTTTAGAGGTTCTAATCTATTCTTTCTGGTACAGGTTCTGGACACAGTTGAAGACAAGGGGCTGGAAGCTGTTGGATCTAGCTGTCCCTTGCTTGAGGAATTACGCGTTTTCCCTGCAGATCCCTTTGATCAGGATATTGTCCATGGGGTGACCGAGTCGGGTTTTGTGGCAGTTTCTCGTGGATGCCGAAGACTCCACTATGTTCTCTACTTTTGCCGCCAGATGAGTAATGCTGCTGTTGCAACAATAGTGCAGAACTGCCCCGATTTCACTCACTTCCGCCTCTGCATAATGAATCCAGGCCAGCCAGATTATCTGACCAATGAGCCTATGGATGAAGCTTTTGGTGCAGTGGTAAAGACTTGTACAAAGCTCCAGAGACTTGCAGTTTCAGGTCTGTTAACTGACCTGACGTTTGAGTATATTGGGAAGTATGCCAAAAATCTGGAAACACTTTCAGTGGCTTTTGCTGGCAGTAGTGACTTGGGAATGCAGTGTGTGCTGGGAGGTTGCACGAAGCTGAGGAAGCTTGAGATAAGAGATTGTCCCTTTGGGAATGCTGCACTACTTTCAGGATTGGAGAAGTATGAATCAATGCGGTCTCTCTGGATGTCAGCCTGCAATGTCACGATGAATGGATGTAGGCTATTGGCCAAAGAGATGCCAAGGTTGAATGTTGAGGTAATGAAGGATGATGAAAGTGATGACAGCCAGGCTGATAAAGTTTACGTCTATCGTTCTGTGGCCGGGCCAAGACAAGATGCCCCGGCTTTTGTACTCACTCTTTAAATGAGAAAGAGAATTCTTGGTGAGATCTCTCTCTCTCTCACACACACACACAGGCGCACACACACTTACCCATTATATGCTCACAAAAGCATTTCGTAATATGTGCCGACTTAGTTGCATGAAGAGGAGGCAGGAGGTGGCAAAAGCTAAACCAGGGTCGCGAAAACGTTGGCATGTAGAAAAGTCGAATTAAACTATTACGTGCAACATATATGTAAATGCAATTGTACATATGCTTTTAGACTTTAGTGAAGTAGCTGGAAAGTAGGGTTAGTGAAGATCTGGGGTTGGGCCTAATCCAGCTTCTCTTAATCTTTTATACTTCAGAGAGAGCTCCAATTTTTATCTTGAAGTGATATCAGGAGGAGCTTCTTACTGAGAAACATATAATCTCAGACAGGTTCTGGGCACCTGGACAAGATTCCTGTGATGACAGAGCTCACGTGCACATACTGGTGTCAATCTATCAAGTGAATGGCGGGAGAAGTGTCATGAATAAAGGGTCCGTCTACAGATGATTTGCTGGGCAAACTTGCCTACTATGACGTCTTTTAGAGGAATTTTCCTGATTTCACTCTTCACATACATCCCATCATCAATGCTTAAATGCGCAACAAAACCGTTAACTTTTCTATAGTTGTCAACTCCTTATATTAAGAGAAGTTTATATTAAATGTCTTTCATGCAGGTCTGCTGTCGATAACTCAACCCCTTCAGTCAGTCAGGTTGAAATTCATACAACTGAATGCAATAATTGGTGCACAAGGGCAATATAATTAGTTTGGGTTTGCATCTCAAATACCATCTCTCCTTGACGTGGTGAACCAGGAAACAAAGAAGGGAGATTAAAGAAACAAAAAAAATATCCTGAAGTCTCCAAGACTACGCTCAGCCGAACTGCTAGCTAGATCACCTGTACAGCAAAAGGAAGAATGACCACAACGCCACAGCAGAAATAGTTAAAACATGCATTCGCAGTGGACCAGAAATGGACCAAAGTATTTGTCCATCTTCATCCCCCTGAGATCTCAAGGTCCATCTCACCCATGTCATTGAGCAACAAAATGATTTTTCTGCTGCACATAACACAATCGAAGCAGCTCAGTTGCTTATGAAGTGGGTTACAACATCAGAACAATGAGGATCCGGCCTTCTATATCGGTGAACTGCTTCCTACAATCCTACTGGAATGTCAAGCTTGTCAGCTACTAGAAATTGTGATGCCCTTTGTTGATGTATGAAGGTGGTTATCAAGCATAACTTGCAGGTGGCTGAAGGATATCATATGCTGCCGGGGCAGGCTCTAGTTACTGGACAAGCGTGATTCATTCGTAACTTTCACGATCAATGGTGTTTCCGAGGTTCATCATGGAAAAGCTGGGATTGCAGATGATCAACGCATTATCTCTGGGTGCAGGGACCATCATTTGTCGTTGTCTAAGAAGTAATTTAATTAGCCTTCTTGATGCTGTTGTAAGGTGGGTGCTGGACAATAAGCAGCTGACTTTTCTTCGCTTTTTCCTTCATTTGAATATCAAATATGCACTTTCATTGACCCCCATGGCATGGTTCACGTCTTTCTGCAGCAAGTTGGTCAACAAAATCATGTCAATGCATTGTTTAGTTACCTTAAATAGGTATAAGGCTGTTTAGTATGGTTATGCGTAAAGGAAAACTGTCCAAGACTGTCCAAAACATGCACTCATCCAGGCATTTCTTCAGACTCCAGGCAGATTTTTTCCAACTCCTTTTCTTTCTTGAATGTTTCAGATCTTGAAAATAGCTAGCTTGGAGACTGCCAGAAAACAAATGTAACAACAAAGTAAGTGGAAAAGGGGGAAGAAAGTTCTCTCTCTTCTATGGGCTTAAGCTCTACATGCAAATTTTCATGGATTAATTTTTGCTGTTACCCTAGTTGGATGAAGATATCTATAACCCTTCGTATAGCGATAATTGATGGCCGTTAAACATAATAACATTTTTGCTAATACTTTCAGCGATAATTTTAACAGCACTTTTAGTGTCACTAAATACATTTGGCGATGGGGATTCTAACTATCTTCATACAACTCAGGTAGCAGCCAAAATTTTTCTAATTTTCTTTCTTTTCTTTTTCTATATTGTGTGTTGTAGATGCTTGGAAAGTTCAATGTATATGCACACAATAACCGTTTGGGAATTGCCTATTTCCACACTCTTATATCCTTGTCCACACTTCATTTGTCGTTAGAAAGTATAGTGGATTGTCTCTAATGAATTTTTCAGTGACGAATAATAACGTGGACAAGCACAACGCGGTACGAAAATAGACGCTCCCTAATTGTTTATATAATACGGACATCTTGAAACAGATCATGTACTTTGAACAGACTGAACTTCCCGGGACCAACTGTTTTGACGCTTTATGGCCCAATTTGTGACTCTTGGACGACTTATGGCTCATACTGATTCGGACATCTTATGGTCCACACAGTCTTGGACACTTGATGGCCCGGTCGAATGAAGAGAGTCAAATTTAGACTCAAAACTCGATTTTTTTAGAATGAAATGATACAAACAGTGAAACCTTTAAAATAATCACGCAGTGCGATATCAAATTATGTAACGATCTCATTTACGATTTCACCATAGGGTAATATCTTCTTTGAAAGAGCGAACTGAACTACGCACTATGAAATTCGTGGAGCGTGTCTCATTAGCCGATAACAATCCCACTTCCGTTGTAAGATATCACAAACAACTTTTAAGAAAAATTTGGAAATGCACTATGAAAATGTGCTATCAGTTACCTCTTTGTTTTCAAACGCTCAATTAATTAAAAGTCTATTTTGAGTTGTTTTCTTTTTGTCAAGAAAAAAAGAACCACCAAATTGCATTTGGAGTTAATTTCTTGTACCTTAGTAATTCGATCCGCCAAAGTATACGGTATACCCTTTGTATTAATTTTTTGTATTTTAGTTTGTTCTTTGCACTCTAACGTGCTATTTCTTTTTAAGTTAAAGTAGGATATGCTCTACTTTTTATTTTATTGTAATCTGTCTAAGGTTTATAGACGTTTAGTTAATTTTGTGAAACGGATACGGGTCAATTTTTCTTCAATCTGTAGCGCTTGTTTATTGATTTCTTAGCTACGTCTGCAAGTTTTAGTAAGCTGTCTCTTTCTAATTTTTTAAATCAATCACAGCTATTGACTTCCATAATTTCTTGCAGCCTAAATTGAATTCTAGAACTATATTGTTCCAGTACTATTATTAGTTTATGATCAAATAATCAACATAAACAGTCATACTATTACTAGGATCACATCATTAATCAAGGATGAAAGATTTGGTGTAATGGTACCCAAATTCACCACTCTAAATCTACGTTTTGGTGGACAATTATGTCTTAATCATAACCCTAAACGCAGGAGTAGGTTGAACTTATGGGTAATGATCTGACATCAATTTTTTATAGGTTAACCCCCAGAGAACGTTGTATCACTTGACGGTTCAAGTTGTTTCATTTTATGTGCATCACACGTTGCGTCGTGATTATCAAAGATCATCAAATATTTTCTAGAGAGTCCGACATAAGTTTCATCGATGGTAGCTCTGTAGCCCTACATCAAGTGATCATCGAGGATCGCCAAACCAATGACTATGACCCCAAGAGGTTCCTATCTAGATATCGCCATCAACATCGATATTGCATTCACATGGAATTACTTGCAGGGGTTAGAATTAGAATCCGCATCATTATCAATAAGAATTTTGAACCCTAAAGTTTCGGAGTGTGGCATTTCCACCAACTAACGTGTTCTTTTAGCATTTAGTCATTGACGAGAGAGTTGTACTTTTTATTTCTTGTTACGGAGTATTATTTTTAGCAATGACAAAGCTTTACATGTTAGGATCTTCTACTGCACAGCACATCTGCTGCCGGTCGCTAAATAAAAATTAGCGACAAAAAATTGTCATCTTATATTTTAGTAAGCACGACAGAACACTTTTAATGGTAATCTTTTCTCGCTAAACATGCTACGACAGAGAATCCTTACCCAACTTTGACTAATCTTAAATAAGTGATGCCAAGGAAGTGGGTTTATAGTCGACGTGGAGGTGTCACAAAGAATGCAGTCCGAGTCAGATGTCAAGTATGTTAATGTGAGACACAACAAGGATGGAGCATGGGCAGAAACCAAGGACTTCCCAGACAGAGCCTGAGGTGGCAGTGCTACAGGGCGATGGCCTATGGTGAATACATGACGACAGTCACAATCCGATACTTAAGTCCAGAGTCAAGGTCCTGTAAGTTTCTCTCTTTAGAATTCTAGAGTGAGAAAATGAGTTCTGAAAATATTTAACCGTCCAGAATAAATTCTCAAGACCTCTATTTATAGAGGTTGAGATGATAATGTCATCACGAGACACGTGGCACCCCCGTGAGTGACACGTCACCGGAGGGTCCACCGGTGCTGGTGCTCATGGACTGTCAGATCGCATATTCACCTCCCCTCCCATTCACAACCTCATTCTGTCTGTCTGGAAAGACTGGCTCCCACAGCGCTGGTGTGACCAAAGAAATCCCTTGATCTAGCCATCAATCCAAGCCCTTGCAGAGTCCCATAGGCCTGGCAACAATAGGGAAGGCCCGACGTTCAACTGCCAGGAGGACTAGGCGCGATACCCTCCGAAGACATGCTCCCGTCTCGGAGTAACCCGGGAGTCATAGTCCCTAAGGGTGTCGACGCAAGCCCCCAGTGCCGGAGCACGTAGGCCAGTCAGGCAAGCACCCTGGCAAAGATAGTGTCCTGGAGGTGTCGCCTATCCCGCAGGCCGAGGTAGCATCCCGGAGGCGCCGTCTACCTGGCAGGCCAAGGTAGCATCCTAGAGGAGTCGTTTACCTGGCAGAATGGGAGTCTTCGTGCCGGAGCACTTGGAGCTCCCTTGCAGAGATAATGTCTTAGAGATAGAGCCTATCCCTGTGGGGTCCTTGTGCCAGAGCATTCAGAGCGTGTTAAGGTAACATCTCGGAGGAGTCGTTTACCTGACGGGCAGAGGTAGCATCCTAGAGAAGCCATCTACCTGGCGGAAGGGGAGTTAAAAAGCTCCCTGGTGAAGATAATGTCTCGGAGGAGTCGCTTATTACCGTGGGATGCTGCACACTCCGGAGAGTGGGTCGAAGCATGTTCCATAACCAAGACAAGGTGCGCATGGTATGGTGAACGGATGGACCAATTCAAGGAGCTTGGTAGTGTGACAGAGAGCTGGGGGCGCGACTGTGTTAGTGGCGCAACGCATGGGCGTGACGGAGTGTTCATGGTGCCGGGGGCACAATAGTGTGATAGAAAGCCATGGGCACGATATTGTGTAGAGAGCCTGGGGGCACAGTTGTGTCAGCGGCTCCGCGCATGGGGGCGACAGGGGGTCCCAGAGATGGCGCACGAGCGATGAGCATCACAAAGATGGCTGGCGGGTGCGGGAGCAGGCGACGGGCATCGTGGAGACGGCGCGCGGGCGACATGAGTCATGGAGACGACGCCCAGGAGAAGGGCAACAAGCGTCGTGGAGTCTCGCGCAGGGTCGCGTACAACGGGCGACGCGGGAACGGCCCCCTGGCTACGGGAGATGAGCATCGCGAAGTCGGCGCATGGTCCCTTGAATAGAAGTGAAGGTGCTATTGGAGGAGGCCAAAGGCCAACCCTTGGGCAAAGGCCAAGGCCCCCTCTTTGGGAAGGCTAAGGCCAACCTTTAGGGGGAGGCCAAGGCCAACCCCAAAGGAAAGGCCGAGGCCGACCCTAAGGGGAAGGCGAAGGCCAACCTCCTTGGTCAAGTGTCAAGGCGCGCCAACGAGTGATGTACCACGGTCAAAGCGTGCTAAGGCGTTGCACGAAAATGAATTTCTTAGTGACGAAGTAACTTAAAAAAAGTGAAAAGTTCACGTAACTTGAGCGTGTATGTTTTGAACGGTTGGAAGCGTTGAATATTGACTGTTGAGTGTGTTGACATGTCGCGCAAAATGATACCCCCAGTGGGCTTTTGGGTGCGACCAGAATAGGTTAGGAATAATAAGCTTTTTAATTTCTATTAATTTTATTTGGCTTTGCCGAAACGGAAAATGAAACCGATTTCTTGAAACAAAAACTAAAGAATAAAACAAAATGGAATATAAGTTTTCTTTTTTCCTTTTCCTTCCCCCTCTCTCCCCTTTTTTCTATCTTTTGCTTTCCTTCACTTTCATCGACCAACCCCTTTATCTCCATTTGACTTCCACTCATTTCCCTCCACACTTTTCCCTCTATTTTCCTTCATTTTATTTTCCCATCTAGCAATATCTTTATATCATTTTCTTGCCTGCCTCTAATTATTAGGTCATCTCATGCTTAGTGGAGTGGTCACAAACGCAATATATGTAACTTTCTCTTCAAAGCTAAGGTATTTTTGTACAACTGAGTCACTCTTATCAGGTCATTTCCCTTCGTCCTCACTCAAAGTCTCTCAAGGACAATCAATAAGTTGCTTCTTTATACAATGGTCTCTCACCAAACCTTAGGATTTGATAAGCACTGAACGAGCACCGGCCACTTTAAACAGCCTAGCCTACTTTTTGTTTTCTTTTCTGCGTTTTATTTTACATCCAAAAAACCTAATGCCCGCATCGAATTGTCTATTGGGTAGGCGTGCTAAGTTGTACCCGTAGTAAAAGCTTAAGCTTTTCGGGCCATTGATAACTTACTACGGTATCAGATGTCTCATTGAGCAAAGTCACGGGTTTAATTGTTTTTGCTTGTCCCCTTTATTATAGTGCAAATTATGTTATATTTATTTGTGCACTTGGTGGTATTGAATCCTGATTTAATTGTTTTTGCTTGTTATATTTATTTGTGCACTTGGTGGTATTGAATCCTGATTTGTGCACGGGTTTAATTGTTTTTGCTTGTCCCCTTTATTATAGTGCAAATTATGTTATATTTATTTGTGCACTTGGTGGTATTGAATCCTGATTTGTCTCGGCACGTCGAATGAAGGGCTTGCACGTAAGTGAGATTGTTGAAACATGATATACATGTGGGACTGAGCTTAACAAGACCTACAGGGCATAGATAGTTCACAAGGTGACTCCATTTTATTGCCATTTTACTTGATTTTTTTATTTCGTTAGCTCTACACCCTAACTGAAATACTCATGTCTTCAAGGTAAAGAAAACACACCTTTGGTAAAATTTGCGAATAATAAAGCGTGCACCATGTGCTTTCTTAACTCGCTATGGTGCAAGAAGCTTAGACAGCTTATTTTGAACAAGTTCGAGCAAGAAAATGGATAAAGTCGAGTCACTAATTGCTTTGAAAGCTTACGCTGTCAGAGAAACTGAGTGTAATTTGTACTAATAAAAGGTACCAAATTTGCAAGCACCTCTAACATCATGATAACTTATTGATTGTTCTAAAAGTTTAGTTTTTAGAGTACATAAATAACATCATCATCGTTAACAAGGATATTGAAATTCTACTATATTGACCTTTTCTTTTTGGTGCCTAAATTTGGCAAGACTTTCATCAGCATGCGCAACACATTTACTAGTTGCACCAATCAGCCAACATGCGTTGGAATTTTTAAGCAAAAGTGGACGAAAAGAATTAGAGACGGCTCCTCACCTTAATAACTTTATATAAAGTCAAAAATTGTTGGTAACAATGTAACGAGATTAAACACCTCTGTTATTAAAAACTAATCATGGTCGAGCGTAGAAGTCCAACAAGAAAAACAACTGCTTTTGAGCTTCAAAACTATCTTCGAGTCTTACATACGCAGTGTCAAACCGAATACATGTGGTGAAGTTCTACACAGTATCTGATCCGATAACATTCTTCAAACTCGTTACAAACAGGATCACACAAAAGTGTCATTCCGTGACCAACAAAATAATGGGGTGACTTGTCTTGAGCAAGACAACATTGGTGCTAGATTAAACAGCCTAATCATATCATGGATCATTAATCTTTGATGTCTTCTTTGTCATCTTCTTCCAGGGTTTCTTTCTTTTTCTTTCTCTGATACACCCTTACTTCGCAATTCCCTTTATCTGTTTAGCTTTGCTATGGAACAAGCAGCTTTTGGCTTTTGTCTATCTCCCCTCACTATCCACACTAGAGAAAAAGGTTAGAGAAGAGACACTTTTCTCTCAAAGGGGACTCACCTCCACCTTCCCTACAAAAAATGTAACCCCTAGTTTAAGGCATCCAACAAAAAGGGGTTCACATGGTGGGGTGAGGTGAGGATGTATCATCTCCATGGCTCCACGCCAAGGCCTACTGAAAGGTACATTTTCTGCAACCCTTTTCACCTAATTAAAAAGTGTCGTTGTTAATAGCTGGTCCATTGGGTCCTTTTGTTAACTCTCTCTCCCGGGTCTTAATGCCTCAAGTTTGTCCCTTCCTTTAGATTCCCTAAGCATCTCATGCTCTTCCTAATCTGTGATCATTGCCCGGACTTCATCAGAAACTCTGTTCAATAAGTTTCTTTATGTGAAATATAGCACTAGTTTTCTACGGTAAAATGGTACACGAAACAGTGATCATCGTATGTGTTTAGAAGTACCGTTAGGATAATTCAGAGTGGTAATGAAGAATACGTAAGTCGAATGTCTCAAGATTAAGCATGCGACCATTGACTACTATCTGCATATTCTTAATTCAAACAGAAATTATCAAGTGACAGAGAGTGGGAGAAATCTGATCATCAATAAAAGAAAGCCTTGACACTTAGTATATCGCACCAAGAGGTGTCTTTGAAAAGGTTTCATTAGTTATAACTACCATTTAGTAACAAGTCCACTTTAATTGTTATAATTTTGCATTAAAAAAATTAAATAGCCACAACCTTTGACATTGAATCCAAACGTCAATTATGAAAAATTTCCAGCAGCACACTCTACCCTTGTTGCCGTGCAAAAGAAGTGCCTGATTATAGTAGCCCTCCTTAGTCCTTTTGTCATGTTGACCTGATAAAATAAAGAAGGTTAAGGGTACAAAGAGATATGATATGGATTTTCGCTGCACAAAAATTGGACAGAGAGGTCCAAGGAACCTTCGATAAATTTCAACGTGATTTTTGACAGGTTTTTCAAGAAGTTATGTATTTTGTTTAGTGATTATCCAAAAACAAGTCAATCTAACACTGCAGAACGACCTTCTTGCGAAGGTTGTAGAGTTACCTCTCGGCCTTCCGGTCAAAAAACAATGTCGATGAAGGCGTGTGGGGGCACTATTTCGCAGTGGGGAGGGTAAGCAAAAACCTAATCTTGTAATAAGAAGCTAGATGTGTAAACATTACAAATATTGTAGTCACTATCATCATTTTTGTAATTTTGGAATCCACTTACATTGCTTTGATTTGTTTCTCTCCTTTGGCAGGAGGCACATGATCATGTCATCACTACTTAGAGCCATGATGGATTTCAACTTATCAAGGTTGTTGACATGATATTGTATTGTTCTGGGAAAAATTAAAGACACCAAGAAGTAGATTATAATTTGTAATTTATAATGTACAATAAAAACCAAGATATTTTTCATTTCGGACAATACTACGACAACTAATAGAAGCAAAATATATAGTTGAGTAATGGTCACTATGTTGCTGGTCAACGCTCTCGTTCCCGTTCTTGCTCTGCACTTCAACGCTTTCACTGTTAAAATTGTGTGAAATTTGACGCTTTCATGTTCTAACGTAATCTTACTTTTATTTCATCTTCCGCTCGACAAACCGGTGACGGCTATCTTAGAGACAAGTCCAAAGGTCATTTTTGTCCATTGACCAACCCCCAAAGTCTGTCTCATATCCAAAGGATAAGAAAGGCCGGAGTCTTTCTTGCATGATAAGATCATTAAATCCTTCCTTCCCTCCCTTCACTTCACCCCCTAAACTCCGACCACCTACCGGAATATCAACAACAGCCTCGCCGGAAAATGGCTTCTCTTTCAAACCACTGAAACCCAACATGCCTGAGCTAAACCTCCAGACACCGGAATCCCCCTGCGAGCCAAGTCTCCGGCGAGTCATTGAGCTCATATCCACCTTGATCTCCCTCTCTCATTCCATCAGAGTCTTTGCAGTCAAATGGCAACTCATTCGGAACAAGCTCGACGAGCTCCTCTCCGGCCTCACCGCCATCAATAACTCCGATTCCGGCGAAAACCCGTCACTCTCTTCCGACGTAATCCATTCCATAACCACCACACTGAGGGAAACTCACGACCTCGCGAGGCGGTGCCTCGACCTTTCTTACAGTGGCAAGCTACTAATGCAGAGCGATCTTGATATACTTGCCGCAAAGTTCGACAATCACGTGAAGAACTTGTCAGAAATATACACGGCTGGGCTAATGTCGCACGATTACGCCATTGTTTTGTCTAGGCCCTGTGCCGAAGCGTCCCGCGACGACATGAAGTTCTATGTGAGGGACATTTTGTCAAGGCTTAAAGTTGGTGCCACTGACATGAAGAGGCAAGCGTTGGTTGCTTTGAATGAACTGATTCAAGAAGAGGAGAAGTACGTAAAGATTGCAGTTGAAATTAATAGCCTTGTCGCCCTTTTGGTTGACTTTCTTGATTCACAAGATATAGAAATTCAAGAAAAGGCTACCAAGGTAGTGTCTATAATTTCCGGGTTTGATTCCTACAAAGATGTATTAGTTGGTGCAGGAATTATCGCGCCATTGATCCGGGTTTTGGAGAGTGGAAGTGAATTTGGAATAGAATGTGCTGCTAGGTGTTTACAAAATGTGACCCAGAATTCGAATAATGCATGGTCGATTTCAGCCCATGGGGGAGTTACTGCTCTACTGAAAATGTGTGCTAATTGTGATTGTAGTGGTGAGATGGTTGGTTTGGCTTGTAGGGTGTTGAAAAATCTTGTTGGGGTTGATGAAATAAAGAGGTTCATGGTTGAGGAAGGTGCGATTTCGTTGTTCATCAAGCTTGCAAGGTCTAGAGATGAAGTTACACAGATAAGTTCGATTGAGTTTCTCCAAATTATATCATATGGGGATGAATCAATTCGGCAACAGGTTGTTAGAGAAGGTGGGATTCGTATGCTAGTTCGCGTTATGGATCCTAAATCGTCCTTCTCGTCAAAGGCGCGAGAGATGGACTTAAAGCTCATAATGAATTTGTGCCTCAATTCATCGAGTTCTTTGTGCATTCTGATGAGTTCTGGTTTTATGGATCATGTGCTTTATTACCTAAGGTATGGTGAGGGTTCAGTTCAAGAAATGGCATTGAAGGCGGCGTGTTGGCTTGGCGACACATCAGAGGAAGCCAAGAAGGCAATGGGTGACGCGGGTTTTATGCCAGAGCTTATTAAATTCCTTGACGCAAAGTCATCTGAAGTTCGAGAAATGGCGGCCAGGGCACTCTCTAGCATGGTAGTAGTCCCCAGAAACCGAAAAAGATTCGTGCAGAATGATCAAAATGTTGGTTTGTTACTGCAGTCGATCGATCCAGAAGAGGCAAATTCAAGTAGCAGAAAGCTCTTGCTTTCTGTATTGATGTCACTAACAAGTTGCAGTAGTGGACGAAAAAAGATTGTAAATTCTGGCTACCTGAAAAACATAGAAAAGCTTGCAGAGGCAGAAGTTACAGATGCAAAAAAGATTGTCAGGAAGTTGGCAGCAAACAGATTTAAAAGTATATTCAGGGGGCTCTGGCATTCTTGATGGTAATCTGTTCCCTTTCCTGTAAATCCACGAGTATTTTTGTATTACCTTGACTTCTTTATCAATTTTAATCATAGAGATCTTTTTGTTTTCCTTCCCCTTGTAGCAATTGATAGATCAGGCCCCAATAGAAAGCTTGTGAAGGAAATTCAGATGGAATTCTGGCACTGTTGTATGGTGCAATGTAACTATCTGCAATTTAGGCCTAGCTGGATATGAAACTTTAGCAATATAAGAAATCTTGTATGCACATGGGAAAGTCATAATCTCTAGATGGGCATGTGAGTCTGCTACCACAAGCCATGAATGTTTTGTCTACCTTCCATTGTGAACAAAGGAAGAGTGTGATAGATGTTAATGGCTCTTTCCATATTTGCTTGTCTTTTGTCCCTTCTTGGAAAGGCTCAAAAACGATATTACATATGCTATAGTACTTACGATGTTTTGGCAATTTATGTGGTGAGCTGTATATTTCAGGCATTGCTTTCTGCTCTTGATGCTTCTCCTGAATTGCATGATTCTGTTTTCCCTTTTTTGTTGGATGATTTCTTGGCTTCAACCAAAGTTTGCATGGCTTACCTGACTCTCCTGGCCTGCACTTGATTGTTTGTGGTGTTGGCTTCGATGAAGTATGGCATTAGTTTTGCCACCGCTTCCGAGCGAGGTTTTCAACCGGGTTATTTGTGACTTCCTTCAGATGTCATGCTAACACTAAAACTGTACTTGAAGAAAGACTTTTTGACAGTCGAGAGACCAGATTAGTTTCGGAATGTCGTTTCAGGGCTTGTAATAACCATCTTTATCTTTAGTGAGACGGATGGGTTGGTTTCTAGTGGCCGATTGAAACATCTTGGGTTTCCTTGGGACCTTTTTATTGGCTCATGGAAGGGGATGATGGGGACATTGTGGACCATGGATCTCCATGTTGATTCGACATGTGGTCCGCAATGAGGATGGGACATGGAGCCCATGTATGTTGCAGGGAATTTGTCAAAAAATAACTCCAAGGAAGTTAATTGAGGTTTACGCCCTTCCTTGACTTCCTTGGTTCAAACCTTAGGGCCAGCACCTGAAGAAAAACTCATCTGAATGTACCTGACTGATATGGAGGTTCACCCTTAATTAAAATCACCTGAAATTTAGACTTAATCTCGATAATGCTAAAGCCGGTCCGATGATACCTCTTACTGACCAACAAAAAATAAAATTGAATTGATACATGAGATTCACTTATGGTTGGGACATGGAGCATGCTTAATAACTTAGTTTTCTTGTAATTCATTTCTTTGATTTTTCACATCCTTTTTCCCGTGTAACTGAAAAAAGTGTTTCAATTTCCTGCAACTTTTAACATCTCCACACAACTAACTAAAACCCTAGATTTCTACCGCCGCCCCTTTCTCCTTCAGCTTCCATGGCTGTGAGGATGGAATGGGAGGCCCTCCCTGTTCTCCTCCTTCTGTTCTTCCTCTCTATGGCATACTCTTCTCCTACTCCCTCGGCACTCCATCTCAGCTGACTCGTGTCGCCCATCACCGACTTCCTCCATGCTCCGATCATCATTTCACCCTCAGATCGGAACTCCTTCGACCTCAAGGTTTCTCCTCTCCTTCTGATTTTCTCAAATTTGAGAATTTTTCTCAGCTCCGTCATGATCGTTGCCCGATCTATGATCCGGTTGGTTTGGTTAGATACATATGATATAAATCAGAAATGGAGAACTTATGACTTGAAGATGCCGGATTTGCCAGAGTTGGAGGATGCACGCTCCCTTCGAGTTGCGGATCGCTCCGATCCGGCCTTGGGAGGACCCCCCTTCAGCGTTTGGAGCTCTGATGAAAGCCACGATAGTAATGTAAACTGCCTCCCAAAGCGGCTCATGGCTCTCGCCCCTCTTTCAGTGGGAGTTAAGGATCTGATGCAATTTTTTTGCATCTTCCCGCCTCTGGCTACCCCTTAATTCCAAATACGGGTAGCTCTTATGTTCACTGTGCTTACCTACAAGGTCATGTGGGCCATTTTTCAAGACCATCCATTTGGATGCGTTGTCTCTGTTGTTTCAGGGATACCCGTTCGGGTATCGCCTTAGGTTGGAATGGGTAAAGTTTGTTAGTGAAATTTGCTTAAGAAAAAAAAAAAGATACATGAGATTCACTTTACGTCGTTTGAGCTTCACTTTCATCGCTAAAAGTTACTAAATTATTGCTACATAATCACTTCAGTAATACATGTGAAGTTCAAATGCTTAAGTCGAGCTCAAATATCACTTTGTATTGTCTTCGTAACTTCGTTGAGAATTTAGATACGCTTGGACCGAGGAATGTCGGATGTTTGACGTTTGGGCCATAAATGCAAGTCTTGTCCTAGGATGGATTTTTGTTTACTGGATCATGATGGCTCTTAACTCCTGGGGTCAATCAGATTAATTATTGGGTAATAGTCTGCTTTCAGCCGTAAGCCCTTAGAAGCCCAACCGCTCTACTAGTAGTCCTAGAAGCCCAACCACCCTACCAGCGCTTTAATATTGGGCTGAGGTTGGGCTTCATTCTAACTCGCAACTTGCGACCCACGAGTTCATCTTTGGGCTCTTTTAACATTTTTACTTGCGAGATTCTACAATGGCCAGTGGCTAGAGCATCTTGCCGAGGCTAAAAGTAAGAACAATGAGTAAAGATTTTTTTTTAATTTAAATGCGTATCGAGCTGAACCAGAAGTTAGAGCGCGAGATGTGTCCGATGACTTTCCCTTTTTTCACGCGGGATTTCACTTTTTCTTGTATTTGGGTAGAAGAACGACAACAAGGCCAAAGTTCTCGAGGAAGGCCTCGGGGCTACGGGGTTTCATGATCCGCTTCGTCCATCATTTCTGCTTCGTGAACGTAACGCTGTAGTGCTTTGCAACAGACATATCGGTCCCATGTTGTTTTGACCGGTGGATTTTCGTCACTCTTTTTTTATTTTTCTTGTGACAAATTCTTACTTTTCTATTGTATCACCGCTTGCCTTCGATTTTCTTTAGCTTAGGGTTGTTATCTTTGTGTTACACAAGGAAGCCAAATTCAATCTCATTTGACCACTTCTCATTTGCTGGTGGCAATTTTTTTCCCTATTTGAGTAATTCTTTATTTTTTCTTCATTGTTTTCCACATTATTGCCTAGCAAGGACTCATGGGAGCAGCTATCTTAGGTAGCGTTCGAAATCACTTTCAGTTTTGGTTTTCTGTTTTTGAAAAATGAAAACAAACCAATTTAGTTTTTTTTAATAAAACAAATGAATGTTTGATTATCTAGTTTTTATTTTGAGTTTTTTTCTTTTAGGTGTTTGATTATCCAGCTTTTATTTTGAATTTTTTCTTTAGTAGTGGTTTGCGGTGGCAATGGTGGGGCGGTGGTGGGCAGTGGTTGTGGTGGTGGTGGTGATAGTGATGGTTTCAAAATAAAAACCAAAACTGTAAACCCAAAACTCCTAAATGAGAGTTTTCAAAAATAGCCTTTTTTAAAAAAAAACTGTTCTTCAAAACTGAAGAAAAAAGAACGAAAATCGTGTCAAATGCGTTTTTTCTTCCGGTTTACAAATCTGGAGAAAAAACTGAAAACGGAAATGTTTTCAAACAGAGCTACTCCACTGCCAATCTTTTGTTCTTTTTTAAGAGGGGTTGATAGCCGTGTTCAATTTTGACTACTTTCACTCTACTCTTATCATAATGCACAAACACTTAATTTCACGTTCCATTTAGTGGCTAAAATTTTTTACAGACACCTTTGATGACTTTAGTGACACTTTTTTAATCACAGACCAAAAAAAAAGTAAAGTGTAACTGATAAAAGGTGGAACAGAATTTCGTCAAATACAACTACATAACAATCAAGAGATCAGTATAATTATCATTGTATTGCATATCTGAGTTTCCAATATTCGCTAAGAAAATGTTAAGAAGGCTAACCAAAGGAATTAGAAAGATTTTGTGCTAAGTTTGAAGTGGTTGACTCCACGAGCGGCTCTACTCTTAGTTCAAGATAGTCAATTAAGCACCTTGATTTTAAAGAAAAATAATTTTACACTACATATATACACTATTTTTTTTCAAAAGATTGGTTTTAAGTATATAATAAGGGAAATTTGATCAGCTTTATTTCTTGCAAATTTCGTACGAGTATCTAACTTTGACAATTTATGGCTATGCCACTGCTCGACTATTGACAATTGTAAACTGAATTTTTAATTTTGTTTCGTGGTTTTTACTTGCATATTAGTGAAGTGAAGTTTGGCTGTAAAAGCTAAATCTTAGAGATAATGTTTAGCTTCTACTTGAATTGATAAAAAAATGTCTAATATCTTTCATATAATGTCAATTGATAGTCGTTAAATACTTTTATAAAAAGTGCTATTTAAAATTGTCAATAGAAAGGAACTTAATATATTTAACGATAATTTATTATCACTATATAAGAAGAAAGGGGCATCTTCTTGCATCCCCATGTATCATTTCAACCCCCCCCCCCCCCCCCCCCCAAAAAAAAAAATAAAAACCCCAAGGCATCTTTTAGAGTCGTGGTGAACTTGTATGGATGGTCAAGGTCTATTAATACTTCTCTAAATATATCAGGCGATGTCAGAGTGTGCATGTAAGATCGTTTAAAATGTCTTAGAAGTCTGTGTTGATGCTAAATATGTTCCAAAGATATTCTTACAGTGCAAAAAAAAATGGGGGTGGGGGATGGTACTAAAAGTACTGACTCAAGTACCTCTAGGGCTGTAAATGAACGGAGTTGTTCATGAATAGCTCGTGGTTCGTTTCTTAAAGAACTCGTTCATGTTCATTTATATAATATACGAACCGAACATGAATAAAATATTAGAGTTGGTTTATTAAACGAGCCGAGCATAAATATTGCAAAGTGTTCATAAATGTGTTCATGAACAGCTTGTCTGGATAATAACTTAATTATAATATGTTTCAAATCCAAAAGTCATATAACTCAATTACAATATAAATTAGTTAAACCTGGAAGTCTTAAAATCAGTGACAATTGGATCAAGTAAGGTGTAGTTCTGATTTGAAAATAATTGTTTTGAAAAAGAAGACGAATTTTTAAGTTTGAGTTCGGTTACAAATGAACTTGAGGTGCCGAACATGAGTTTTGTGAAACGAATCACGAACAAGTTCAAATAAAATTTTGAAGATTAAATGAATATGAACATGAAACTAAATAAACGAATTTGAACATACCTTCGTTAGGATCCAACTCGGTTCGTATACATTTCTAAGTACCTATGTCATCGTCTAATTGTATCAAAGAAAGATGTGACTTCTGAGGGTAAAAAGTAAACTGGCAGGTACTTTGTTCAGAGAAATGGTAGATAAAATCATTTATTCCGGGACCAAATATCCCCATTATGATCACTTCTGTGCCATGGACTTTAATGGGTCTGCAGCAACGAAACATCAGACCTTATGAATGTAAAGGCAGAGGAAAATGGATTTCAATAAATATGTATACTTTTTGGTGATTGCAACAACTCAAATGCACATCAAGCTTCCAAGGAAGCGAAAATGATGAAAGGAATCCCAATATTTGCAATGTGTGCGTGCGGATTCAAAATGTTGAGTTGGTCAATGCAACAAGTCCAAACATAACATGTGCATAAAAATTTCAAGCAAAATGATCGATACAATCCTAACATTTGCAACCTGAACACGTACGTGGATTATAAGGAAAAATTTTAGGCTAGCGAAAAATAAATTGTTCATAACGAGGTTTTTTTGTTTATGGATTATTGTATGATAAATAGTTAGATTGCTTGTTTTTGGAACAGCATTGGTGTTCAAAATAGTTTCTTATTATTCTTGCTTTGTGTAATTTATAATGTTAACATATGCTACATTTTTAGGCCATAATTGGTTACTGAAATTGAAATCACCTTACAAAGTGGACCATCTTGGTCAAATTGAGCAATCATTTATACTACCAAACATGTCCGTAATGGGTCAGGGAGTTCCCAACAAACGGGTCAATTTTAGGTGTGGACCACTAAATAGATGAGCCAAAATTCTAGTCTTCGCCATTGATTTTTTTTCCCCCGTAATTATGCCTCAAAAGTATGTATTAACTCCTATTTTTTGTAAGAAAAATTTAGCTCATATCACAATTGTAAGAAGACAGTTAAAATTACTGTATATCGATAACTTATTGTAGGTAAATATACGTAGTGTCATTTTCACTAACACTTTCAGAGATAATTCTTTTCAGTATCACTAACTAAAAGTCCTTAAATTATTAAACAATCATTCATTATCATTATATATAGAGTTGCAGCCATTTTTTATAGCCAGAATAACAGCTAAAACTTTTCCTTTCTCATATGTCAAGCAGACATTTGTAGTGGGATTGGCCTTTTCTCAATCTAACTTACCCTGGTGTGTTGAGTTGTGCTCTATTAATCCAGTGAGGTTGGCCGGAAGAAACATTTATCCCTAGCTGCTGCTTGGGGGAAAGAAGCAGCTAGGGATACAAAGGCCTACATCATTAATAAAATACAAATTTTTTTCATAGTTTATTTTTAAAATTAAAATACGAGTACCAAAATAAATTTACGTGAGACCTTATAAATTGTCTCAATCACACGAACGTTAAAGAGATTCTAGAAGTAACATATTCATTACCCAGAATGTGGCCACGATGCTGGTAACTAGGCCACGTCTAGTTTTAACCTAAAATGCAATTCATGCATTGGATTATTAAGGGGTTCTGTATGGAGCTACTACTGCTGTTTGACGAAGATAGAATCTCCGTCTCTCCGCCCGAAACTCTTGGAGCTTATTTGGTTCCAATTGAAAGGGCTTTAGGCCAAATATTTTTCACGTAGACAACTCAAATGCAGTAGAAAATATTGAATGGTCCGGGATTAATGGTCCCAATTGTATATGACTATTAGACATACCGTATAACAATTTCACATCTTATATAGTTCTGAACCAATTATTTCCGATCATACAATATTTAGTAGCTACGCAGGCCTTGGCTTTTGCTTTACACACTACACGGACCCCAACACAAAATTACAAACAAACAATAAAAGTTTTCTATTCCTTTAATAATAGGAAGGAATGATTGGAAGTTATTAATTCTCTTGGATCACATAACGTGTCCTTGGCTTAATGCCAACTAACGCTGGACAGTTAAATGATAAACATCTTTATACATATGAACAGATCCTTGATTTTGTATTCAGATGCTTTGTTGTTCACTTTGACATGAATGATTAGTTATGCTAAAACCCATGCCAAGTCACCCAACGAGAAACAAAGACATGCTCTGTCCAACTTTCTGTATTTTTTGAGCTAATAAAAAAGAAATTGTTTTGAAAATTGATAAATTCCCTTCGAAGACCAAAATAATTCGTTATCATCTCGTGTAGGTAAAGAGCTTTATTGCACGTCTCTAATTTGCTAAATACATAAGCATTGATCACATATAATCAATGTATGTGATAACCTTGATCACATATCTCTATTTTCATCCTTGAGCGAAAGAAGAATACGACTTGTTGATATTCATAGATGTGCCTCGCACTTTAGCATTTCATTTTTACCTCCTAAAGCTAACTTAGTGCACGAAACGCTTGTCATTAAAGGTTTTGAAAGTATAAACGTAAGCACTGATATTCATGCTGATATAGAGAGAAGTTGTTTTTGCGTTTTAAACTTGCCACTCCGGCTCAAAATAGACTCCATGATGAGCTATGCTATCCCACAAGTTTTAAAAATATATGTTAATCGGCTGAGCTGATTTGTTAACAGGGGAGCTTAGGAGAGTTTGTTTTTATTGTTGTTATTGTTGTTAATTTGATAACAAATGGATTATATATAACAACCTTATCTTAAGAGGATTCTGGATTCTTACGTTAAAAACAGTGGGATGCGCAATCAAGAAACTGAAAGACAAAAAGACTTAATAAGTTCCATTAACTATGATTAGTCATTAGACTACATGTTTTCACTATTTAAAAAGGTTTAAACCGATGCTATTATTATAAACGGACAACTGAAACATTCTCATCATTAACCTATATTTTGCAACTTGAAATAACATGCAAGGGGAAAGGTAGAGAATATGAGGGCTTCGTTTCAAATTCAGCTGTCATTTCTCGTTTTTCATTTTTAATTTTTTTTTTTACCTTTTTCGTTTGGGCCATGAGAGATCATTCGGGCGTAGGCTACACAATGCAGGGTAGTCCTTCCTGTTTGTTAACCATGTTACGAAATCACTCTAGAGAAATATATTTAGAACACAATAATCAAACAAGAAAATACAAGAAATATGAAAAAACTCAAATCTACTTTACACAAGTTAGATTTACAATACTTTCTCACATTTATCTCTCAACTGTTTTCCTACTCAATGAATGACTCTTCCCTCTTGACCTTAAACACTATACAAGACAGTTTACATATACTTGGAGATAAGCAGTGATATTCTCTATATAATCAATGTGGGGCATGATGTCTTATATATTAAGGCCCAAGTTACAACCTTCTTTGAATTACTGATGTGAGACATAAGTACAAGACATATACCAACAATCTCTACCTTGGCTTGTATTAACAAATCATTCCATAAGAAAAGTGTACTATGCTTTCAGTACCTTCTTTCAGGTACTCCATCTTGCATTTCCCTAAAAGGTTAGAATGCACTCTACCTTGAACTTAGCAAGAAAGAAGATGAATCAAGCTCAAGCAATGCTTGAACTTCTCCGTTGTGACTGTCTTTGTGAGCATATCAGCTGCGTAAGTCCTCGACCTCATCTGCCGCTCACCGTAGCATAGCATTTATCCTTTATCCAGCTGTAACACAGTAATCCCCTTACGTCCATCAGCCCCATCCTTGGACACCAATCGGATCATCCACTCTGGTTGGCTTTCTTCCCCCGCCATTATCATCACCCCAAAATATGGATTGAGCATAGCGTTCGACTTCTCCATGAAGTCCATCCCAAGCACAACCCCAAGCTCATCCATGTCGATGATGTTGAAGTCGGCCTTCCCTGTCTATCTGTCGATTCTCAAATCAACGTTCTTGATGACTTCCTTCGTCGGTCTCTCTTCGATATTCACGGCCATGAACCAACTCCCATCCTCAGTTGGTTTTAGCCCAAGCCACTCGGTAACCCTCAGACTCATGAAGTTGTGGGTGGCCCCGGTATCCACAAGCGCTTCTTGAGTCTTCCCGGTAACATCCACCGTTGCGTAGAGCAAGCCTCGTTTCTTCTTGCTTTTCTTCTTCTTGGCAGTTTCTTTCTTCGACTTCTGCACGAACGCTATGACCATCTGCAATGCCCCCATGTGTGCCTCCCCGTTGCTGCCTTTGTGCTTCTAGAGGAACGCAATCATGGACTTCTGGCTCATTATCGGAGACATTGCTCGGCCCTTCATCATCATGACCAGGCATAGGGTTAAGATTATGCCACGGAGTAGTAGCTTCGCCAACCGAGCTGCGTCCTTGACTATAATGCGAGGGGTCTTGATCAGGCGTGTATTCAAAATCTAGAATGCTTTGATTGAACTCCCAATTGGCTTGGGTATCTATCATACAGCCTGTACTAATTCGTCTAGGAACGAATGATTGTGGTGGTGCTTGGATTGGTGTTTGTGATGGCCTGGTGCTGGCGCCCGTGCTGGTGGTGGTGTTTGTGATGATGATGATATTTTTCGTGATGATCCACGCTTCAGTTTTTTCAATAATCCAGCCATATTTGACGCTAAACTTTTTAACTAAATTGAAAAATAAAATTAGTAAGAATAACTAAATACACAAGTATAAGAGCTATAATTAGTAATAATAATTAAAAGAATTAAAGAGAAACAAATGAATCACTGAGGGTAATTCGAAATTGGAGAGAGTTAGTAATTAAAAAAAATTAGTAATAGTAATTGATAAATATAAAAATTCACTAATTATTAATTACTAGACAAAAGAATTAGAGAGTAACAAATTATTAAGTAGAGTGATTAGTAATTAAAATTTAACAAAAGTAATAATTAGTAAACAGTGTCCATGCCTTCTTGTTTTTACTAAGAAAACAAGGTGTCACAGAAGGAAGAAAATGAATAGTCTCGGACCAGTGACTTGAGGTGCTTGTAATGTTCCTTGAGTCGTTCACTCCATATAAGTCATGGCCTCATGGTTTACTTTGTTACTATGTAAGAGTACTAATTAGTAAATAAGAGTAGTAATTAGTAAGAGTAGCAAAGCTTGTAGAAAATGTAGAATGTTTATATAAGAGAGAGTAAGAAAATTGATGTGAAAAATTAGAGTGAAATGGTGTGAATTTATAGATTTTTGAAACTTAAAAAAAGACCAAAATATCCCTAAAAACTATCCGTTTATAATTGTTGGGGAGGGTAAGAGTGTAAAAACCAGTTGAAAAAATAAACTTGGACCAAAATATCCCCCAAGCTTGCCGTTATTTTGCTGTTGGGGGGGGGGGTAAAAGTGAAATTTAGGGAGAAGAAAAGGGAATAAATCTGTTGGAGGAAAAGGGGGGAAAAGTGAAATTTTAAAAGTAAAGAGGGGGGTCAGAATCGGGCCAGACCTGGGCCGGGTCAGAACCAGGCCTGACCCGGGCCAAAATCGGGCCATGGATCGGGCTGGGCCAAACCTGGTTTTTTCGGGCCGGGCCTGACTCGGGCTTTTTCTGGAAAATGCAGGCCTGGCCCAGGCTTAAGCTCTAAAAGGCTGGGCCAGCACTATTAATGAACGGGACCGGGCCAGCCCACGGGCCGCCCGGCCCATATGACACCTCTAGGTTTTGTGGTAGCAGACTTTGGATAGTTGGCTGTTAATCGGAGGACCAGGCTTTTGACAGGTACACTTTAATTATTGAACTAACATTATTGCTTTTTTATTTTCACCAAGGAACAAGTAAGCAGCGCATTATATAATATATATATATACCAAGGAGTCAACTGCGGGCAAGGTCTGAAGAACTAAAGTTCACATGGCAATGAGGTTTTTGGAATGTTGGTGATGAACAATTATTGTGGAAACACTAAACAGGCATGAGAGGAATGATTCTCCTATTCGGATAGTAATCATTGATGCCGAGTAATACCATTAAGTTGTAAAAACTGTCAGTCGGACAAGGAATAATATAGCACATAAGTTGTCTAAAAATGTCAGATATGTGAAAAAATTTGTTACACGGACAGAAGAGACGCCTCAGTTCTTGATGGCTTCCATCCCGAGAGGTTTAAAACTCTACCTGATCAATAAAATTATTTAATTTATTAAAAAAATATATCCATCAATTCAACTATAGAGTTCGTCAATGAATCAAACAAGAAAGTTGGGAGGTTGAATTCAATGCTGACATACTACAACTAGAAAGCCTTTGATTACGAGAGTTCCTAATTGTTGATATCACTTTTAATACTACTTCATAGTTCAAAAAAAAAAACCTATAGCCCCCCAGCCTCAAGAAGGAGTGACCAAATTAAAGAAGCCGCAATAGCTGTAAATCACTTGTACGTCCCTTACCTTTGACCTTCCCCACTTGCTTTAGAGACAAATATACATACGCTCCTATATCACTAATATATTATTTTTCAGTTCATTAGATAAATACTTTGATGAAATGTCATATACATACTCTTTAAATGGTCACGAGTTACAAGAATTTTACTATATATATATATATATATATATATATATATATATATATATATATATATATATATATATATATATAGTAAAATTCTTGTAACTCGTGACCAGAATGTTTATATAATGGTCACGAGTTACAGTAATTAGCAAGAGTAGCAAAGCTTGTAGAAATGTAGAATGTTTATATAAGAGAGAGTAAGAAGATTGGTGTGAAAAATTAGAGTGAAATGATGTGAATTTATAGATTTTTGAAACTTCACAAAAGACCAAAATATCCCTAAAAACTATCCGTTTATAGTTGTTGGGAGGGTAAGAGTGTAAAAACCTTAAAAAAGTTGAAAAAATAAACTTGGACCAAAATATCCCCCAAACTAGCCGTTATTTTGCTGTTGGAGGGGCAAAAGTAAAATTTAGAGAGAAAAAATGGGAATAAATCTGTTGGGGAGAAAGGGGGAAAAGTGGAATTTTAAAAGTAAAGAGGGGGCCAGAATCGGGCCAGACCTGGGCCGGGTCAGAACCAGGCCAAACCCGGGCCAAAAACCGGCCATGGATCGGGCCGGGCCAAACCTGGTTTTTTCGGGGCGGGCCTGACTCGGGCTTTTTCTGAAAAATGCAGGCCTGGCCCAGGCCCTAAGCTTTAAAAGGCCGGGCCAGCCTGCGGGCCGCCCGGCCCATCTGACACCTCTAGGTTTTGCGGTAGCAGACTTTGGCTAGTTGGCTGTTAATCGGAGGACCAGGCTTTTGACAGGTACACTTTAATTATTGAACTAACATTATTGCTTCTTTTTTTTTCACCAAGGAACAAGTAAGCAGCGCATTATATAATATATATACCAAGGAGTCAACTGCGGGCAAGGTCTGAAGCACTAAAGTTCACATGGCAATGAGGTTTTTGGAATGTTGGTGATGAACAATTATTGTGGAAACACTAAACAGGCATGAGAGGAATGATTCTCCTATTCGGATAGTAATCATTGATGCCGAGTAATACCATTAAGTTGTAAAAACTGTCAGTCGGACAAGGAATAATATAGCACATAAGTTGTCTAAAAATGTCAGATATGTGAAAAAATTTGTTACACGGACAGAAGAGACGCCTCAGTTCTTGATGGCTTCCATCCCGAGAGGTTTAAAATTCTACCTGATCAATAAAATTATTTAATTTATTAAAAAAATATATCCATCAATTCAACTATAGAGTTCGTCAATGAATCAAACAAGAAAGTTGGGAGGTTGAATTCAATGCTGACATACTACAACTAGAAAGCCTTTGATTACGAGAGTTCCTAATTGTTGATGTCACTTTTAATACTACTTCATAATTCAAAAAAAAAAAACCTATAGCCCCCCAGCCTCAAGAAGGAGTGACCAAATTAAAGAAGCCGCAATAGCTGTAAATCACTTGTACGTCCCTTACCTTTGACCTTCCCCACTTGCTTTAGAGACAAATATACATACGCTCCTATATCACTAATATATTAATTTTCAGTTCATTAGATAAATACTTTGATGAAATGTCATATACATACTCTTTAAATGGTCACGAGTTACAAGAATTTTACTATATATATATTTTGATACTCTTTATTTAAAGTTAACTTTTAGCATATCATAATAATTTAAAAGTTTAAGCGTAGAATGATCATAATTTATGTTAGAAATACTATCTAACTTTACGACATCACTTGTCGCTAAAAACACATTATGGACCAAACATAAACCTTTTTGGCATTAATCTAGATATAGACAACGATTCGAGGGTGCGAAAGTTACATTCCGGTGGTGAACTATACATCACTTGATAAAACATTCACATAACTTGATGGCTTCATGATAGTCGCATGATATTCTTAGACAAAAACAATGCAGGAAGAGAATGCTAAATAAACATGCAAGCATGGATGGCTGGCTGGCCACGAGAGAGCAGTTGGTGCACATGGTTCAAGTTCAAATTTCAAACCCAATGGCCCAAAGTTTGCTCAACTTAACTACTCTAATCAATGAATCTATTAGCTGCTCTTGTTTACAACTAAAACCATCGACTACATTTAGTATGACTATTATTAATATAGCCAACTGGTTAGATGCTTATCTTGGTGGGAACCAGTTAAGAAATTGGGCGGTCAACCGGGGTGCATCATGAACCATTGACTTTGCCGCATTAATGGGTACGCATGGGTTGGCTTCTGAGTTTTGTTTCGACGGTGTTGTTCACCCTTATCCCCTTATCAAGTGACGCGCCCCCAAGAGATTGCAGAATCTTAGGCATTGATTTTCAGTAGAAAGATACATATGGTCCGTAACCGCCATGACTTTATAGTCACTGTGCTTGAGGCTATTTGCGCTTTGAGAAGCACGTTGGAGATCTACTCATACAAAACAAATGAACAGAGTTTAAAAATAATTCGGAGTTTGACATATATTTGGCCCGGCTCGGTTAGAAAATTTATGTGCAAAAACTCGGGCACAACTCATTTGTTGTGGGCTCGAGAGTTAAATAAATTAAACTTAGTTCCCATATAAAAGTTCATAAAAAAAAACCAAGCATGAACGACCTTACATAGTCAGCTCATTTACACCCCTAATTAGGTGGTTTACGCGTTTAATTTTTGTTCTGACAAAGGCCACCATGATACATCTGTACTCAGAAGTTAGACCTATGATCAATGAGATGTTATAAGACAAGTTAGCTCCTATGAATAACCTTCTACTTTGCCAACTGAGACCATCTTGATAAATTGAAAAAAAGGCTCATTTAGTTGAAATCAACTTATGGTTAATTTTAGTTAGGCAGTGCGACGAGAATATCATCTGAAGAGTACAATTGCACAAGAAAAATGACAATCTTACTGTAAAATGGAATTAGTTAATTTTGAACCGACAATATGTAATGAAAACAAAATAAGATAGAGTAAATTAGTTTTAAGGTGGACGTGTCAAGTCTTTATGTACCTAAACTCGTAGTGGTGCATATGAAACAAGTTATTATTATGATAAATAAAGGCGCATAAATGAATTTTAGACTGAATGGCATGAAATGGTTGCTCGATGGGCCAAGCATTGAGTCTCCAATGGTGAGGTTGAGCTCCCATTTGATCGCGATTGCTCCCCTCGTATGTTAAAATCCAGCACGTGGGTTGTTATGGTGATATATGCCAATTGCTCATCACAACCCTACCATCAATCATGATCACCTCTGCTCCCTAACTCTTAATCATGACGAGGTGACTCCTGAACTTGATTTTTGATGTGCTAACATACTTGGTCTATGTTTGTTTATCGTTATTTTTTTTTTGTTCTTGTGATTATATTTTTTGAGTTGATTTTGAGATTCAGCTGTTTCTAAAAACACTAAAATTTCTAATTATTCATTCATTCTTCGTATAAACAAATTTGTTATTGAGATTCATTCCACTCATTTTTACTTACAAAATAAATGTGTGAAAACTGATATTCAAACAACACTTACGAAGTTCGTACTTTTGTTGATGTTGTGGAGTATTTAAATAAATTTTGTTACTCACTTAATGGTATCTAAACAAGTTAATATATGTTTTTAATTTTTCGAAACACTCTCTTTTTCATACACAGTGTCAGTTATGGGTTGTGGAATCGTGATATTTGCAATTATTTGGCCCAACTACTCTTATGGTCAGCTCATTGACACTGCATGTTTTCTAAATTCAACCTCGTGTAAAGTGACAATAAATAGTCGCTAAATATTTTTAGTAACTTTTCTTCTAACACTTTTAGCGACAATTATTAAAAGTATTTTTAGCGTCACTAAATAAAAGTCGTTAGAAACATTTAGAGACGATTGATTGTCGCTATATAGGGGGTAGAAGGAAGATTCCTCCATGTAGGTTCTGTCTCTCCCAAAAGAGGAAAAAGAGTGAGCCGAGTACCCTGTACACAAGTATGATTGTTAAAAATTGGCAAGGCGAGGCACCTAAGATTTCCATGTGTTGTAAAACTTCAGCGCAAGTCTGTCAATTGGGTTGGGTGAGTAATGCTTGAGGTGACTAACCTTGACAGCAGTAAGAGATCATGCTCTTGACAAGATCAAATTTGTAGTCAAATTCGTAGTGTTAAATCAGAGCTTTCCTCGAAGAGGACCATCTGGGTGCCGGTCTATTAGAGTTAGTGTTTTCACAAGTCAACATATACTTTTCGTGGAGTCTTTGAGCAACGAATAATGGCTGATCGAAGCCAGTGGAGCCACCAAACAATGGATGGTCAAGGACTTGATGATGTTTGTCGGGAAATGGGAAGGGGAGTCGACAGCAATTAGTGAAGGAAATCAAGCTTTCTGAGAAAGACTCGAGCATGTGTGATTGTTAGAGACGATCATAACACCCTTGAAGTAGATAGGAGGCAATTATTCAAACCATGTAGTGTCCAACAAGTTTGCATGACTACTTTAACCTTTTAGAAATGTTTTCTGGATTTAATTATGTTTAAATTTGTTGTGGAATTGTGATATTTGCAATTATTTGGCCCAACTAGTTCTCGATAACCGTTTGTAGGTGTATAATGCCTTGTACTTGGTCAGTGTAGTTGTATGGCCTTAATGATCGAGGATCGTGAATTTCCATTTTTATTGCACCTATTTAGTATTCCGTTGTATCTCAATATGCTCTCTCATGGTCCAAAGAGACTTCGTTTGAGTGGATCAAACAAGTAAATGAACTAAATTGGATGACGATAGATTAAAATTTTAAATTATTTATTGGACTTTTGATCGGCCAGCTCTAATATCATGTGAAATTATGTAACTCAATTAATTGATAATAAAGAGAGAGACTTGTAAGGTTTATATATTTAATTATTAATAATTATTTACCAGATGTTGAATTATATCTTAACACACGTCCCTGGACACATTGCTAGCCCCTTTTGTGGCTTATGGTATGATAGCTAAAGTAGGAGTTACCGAATGGTTCGCTGTATTTTTCGCACGCATCAAGTTTATCTTCGACTCATAGCAACTACCGGAAGCCTTTTCCTTTGGCTCTCATGTGGAATCGACTTTGAATCAGTCTAGCTTCAGGTTATAGGCGACAAATAATTTCAACCCACAGCCCTCCTAACGTGGCACCGCTCGCCGCCGTGAGACCCTTTCTGTGTTTTCGGATCCATGCCTCTCGTCCATAAACAGCTGCAGAAAGATTCAAGCACCACTCCACAACTTCTGGAGCAACATGCTAGCTATAGTTTCCATTACAAATGTAGATGTCCGGATTATTATTATGAAATGTAGGTTAAAAAAGTCCTTCTAGATGCTAACTTTTAGAAAGACGGAGGCCTTCTCGATGCTACCTAAAATTAAGCTGCTGGAGATGGATGAATCAATCGCACACAAAGATAGCCAACGTGCTGGCTCTGTGGATGTCGGTTTGGTTCACTCATGATAATTTGGGAGCTCTTGACGTGGGGCATTCAACGTGTGTGTGACGTTACAACGAATCCGAGGTCCTGCAAGATTCCCTTTGTCAGGATTGGCTGTAATCCCGTAAGAATAGGAGGCAGCAGGCCATACCCTTTTAAGTAATCTTTTCCTATATTATCCGAGCTACGTTTATTCATACTTTTATTTCGCTAAAGTTTTTAAGTTTGAGTAGTGAAAAAATCGAGCATTCAAGTTTCTCGGGCCGTGAAACGGCGATATTTTTCCGAAGTTGTGTGACCACTGTTATTGCATGTTAAACTGTTTTTGATCGTTTGCTTCGGTGTGTATCATAAGAGATATCTTCCGACCAGTTAACCGAGACTCAATTTTTCTTCCTAACAATTTTAAAGGCAAACCATTGATTTTTTTTCCAAAATTCGTGTTTTTCTATTAAGTCAACGGTACTGATGAGGATAAAAATGTGCTATAATAAAAACTTGTCACATTTCGTCAGTAATAGTAAAACTGACTATGAGTATTATATTATGTCCTAGATATGAATTTGGCTTTCTCTAATAAATATGAATCGGATAATACATTGGTAATAGCTTGAGGTAGCCTAATCCTATCGAAAGGAGTTAACCTCCTTCTATTATAATTATCATTGAGGTAGGTAATCTAATCCAATCAAAATAAGGCAACCTCTTTACTCCCCTGTGTAAAGGCCGACCCCATGGGTAATTCTATGTTCTCATATTCTAAACAACACTTTTTTGATTGGCGAGGTAACTAGTCGTTTGTCTTTGTTAGAAGGTCTCCCAGATTTCTTCTGCAGGTCCTCGAGATTTCTTCTGCGCACTTGTAAGTGTTTTCACGTCATCTAAATTAAAAGCATGGCCGTAAAAATATTTATGAGATAGCCGCTCAAGTAACTATCATAACAAGTAAAAACTTCGCCGCTTCAAAGGTTTCATATAACGTAGCATCGGCATAATTTAACAATAGCTTCCCAATATTAAGGGACCTCTTTTCTGAACCCATTCGCGTTTCTTGTTGGGAATTCTTTCCTCCTTTTGTCTTCGTGTAAAAACTAAAGGAGGGTTTCCTTTCATCTTTCTTTTTAGGACATCCAAAGAGTTTTTAGCTTTAAGGTCACGTTTTTTCGGAAACGCCTTTAATGTGACCGACGTACACTCAGCACCATAACTATGCCATTATCCAAACAACGATAAGGGTGACAGCATTAGCTGTCCAAATTAAAACTACATTCTCACGACTCACCATGATATATATAAATATTTACCTACGTGTCTTTGGATTGTACCCAGGAATCTTCAGTCCACTTGTGTTTTAGTCTCTTAGGTGTAAAACAATTGAATTCTTTTTTTTTTAAGGAAATAAATCTAGAAAAGTTTGACTTTAGTGCAAATAAAGTAAATTCAGGTAAGAAAATCACAAACAAATTATGAGAACACAAAAGGCTTAAGAAAAGAAAACTTTTGGCTGCAATTGAGGTTGTAGCGGATTGTAGGAAGAGCGGTCCCAAATATGTTTAGCGGCCATTAACTAGTGACATTATGAAAATATTGCGAAGAATTTTTGCTAAAGAAGTCTGTAAAAAACGTCACCAATAACAATATTTAGTGACAATTAATGGTCACTAAATTATTTCTAGAATCGGATTGCAGCAAAAGAAAAAAATTCATTAAGAAACGATAAAAAGAGAGTACTATACTTGAAAAAATATTACTGAAAGAGTGCCCAAAGGGGTTTGATGTGGCTTTTTTTTTTTTAAAGCATAAAAAATATATACCAATAAGTTAATGAAAGAGGCCAACATCCGACTTACTTTAATGTGGCCGTTGTTAAACTGCGAGGATAAAATATATGCAATGAGCCGGTTTATATGTTTTGTCATTGACAAGGAAACCTTGGAATGGAAACAAAGAGTGAGGAATGAGAGTCCAGCTGACTTTGAAAACGAAAGATAAAGATGAAAAAGCTTTGCTATTTGCTTGTTTGGACCTTCAAACTTGGACTACCCGCAACCCTTAAATCTCCATTCCCACCACCCAATGCACTTTAAAATTAAATGTCTCCTAACTGCATGTGTTCATGGTATAGCAAGTTTAAAGCCTCCTCTACTCTTAGTCTTATCCACTTTTATCCAATATATTAAGGCCATTATCTTAATACCAAAATGGAAAACAGCAAAACACAAAATCGTAATAACATTGTAAACTGTGTTACCGTATACTATACTCTGAAGAATTTAGGTAATTGTCGTTAGAAAAACGTACATAGTGTACGTTGAGTAACTTCAAAATGAAGAAATAAATAACTTATCTGTAATGACGGACAATTTTATTGTACAACGTAATATTCGGTAAATATATATACACTTATAAACAGCTGTGAGGGGAGTGACATAAGTAAAACAAGGACTGGTAATAGCAATTTAAAAGTCTATATAATTAGCTCCTGCCATTCCCTTACACTCCTCTCCTCCCTCCGTCCGGATACCTGTAGTTCATACATACACACGCATCGCTTCGTTTTCTCAAAGTCTTCACTTGGTTTTCTCCACCATTCTTATTGATCTCTCTCTCCCTCTCTAGAAAGCAAAGACCAGAAGGAAAAAAAATGGCCGGCGGTGGTGGGATTGGTGCCGGTAACGGCAAGGAGTATCCAGGCAACCTCACTCTTTATGTCACCCTAACATGCATTGTTGCCGCCATGGGCGGTCTGATCTTCGGTTACGACATCGGAATCTCCGGTACGCTCACATATACTGTTTTAAAGCGTTAAACCGTGCGTTAGAAAATTGTTCTGACATTGTGACTGACTGTCGTGTGGAATTTAATTTGCATGAACGTGTGTTTGTGTTTGTAGGTGGAGTGACATCAATGGATTCCTTTCTGAAGAAGTTTTTCCCGTCGGTGTACGAAAAGCAGCAAGCTGATACGTCGACGAATCAGTACTGCAAGTTCGACAGCCAGACGCTGACCATGTTCACGTCGTCGCTGTATCTGGCTGCACTCTTGTCGTCGCTCGTCGCGTCGTATGTGACCCGGAAGCTTGGCCGGAAGCTGTCAATGCTCGCCGGAGGTGTGCTGTTCTGCGCCGGAGCTTTGATAAATGGGTTTGCGGAAGCTGTTTGGATGCTGATTCTTGGTCGTATCTTGCTCGGTTTCGGTATTGGGTTTGCCAATCAGGTCAATAATTTTATCTCTCTAGATCATAAATTAGTTTCAGCATGATTTGATGTTCCAGATTAAAGAATATTTTACATGGTTTTATATGATTATTTCAAAGATTTTTGCTAGTTTTTGTCTTGTTCCATGTCCTTTAGATCTTTTGATCTTCCCCTGTTAGTATTTTTCAAAAGTAGCTTTTTCTTATTTTTGAAAATAGTAATTTGCTCTTTTTTTTTGTGTGTGTGTGTGTTTCCTAGAACAAGCAAAGTTCTTCCAAGTTCCTATAGCTGGCACTTTAATGACAAAAGTAGTAAAATAGTCAAACTTGCTTTAAGTTGACTCTGAGACAAGTATGGTCCTTTCCACAATTTTTGGTACAACTGCTCTGCTCTCTGTTCCCTGTTTTTATTAATGGGTATTCTGAGTAAGTGATTTGAGATATTGGAACTTGGCTTATGGTGGATTTTGTGGATTTTTATATATGATTCTTGTTTTTGGTTATATGAGTAATTAGGGTGATGATTAATGATTAAGACAAAATTAATTATTTTTTCAAGCAAACAAAGTCAGAGATGCCCTGTGTTCCCTTTGTTTGTTTCTCTGCACACAATATCTGTAATTTAAGTACTAGTTGTGAATGCATCTCAGGGTTGAGTAGAAACAAAGTTTTAAAATTGACTTGAAAACGGCATTTTTGTTTAATAATTATGTAATGTTAAAGTGTGTAATAATATCCCTTTTTTCTTGTCTTCATGGAGAAAAAAAAATGTTTTTGGATTCTTGAAACATGACATGAAGCAGATGGTCCCCAAGACAAGGACATTTTTTAATTTCTTATAAAGAATCCAGATTAGGCATGAATAAAGAATATGTATTTAAATTTCTGATGACAATAAAATTTTGCTAACAAATGATAAAAACTGGAAAGTGATGAATTTTTCTTTTTTTCCTGTTCTTTTTTCTTAACATGAATTCCATGTTGATATGGTGTTTCTGGTTTGGAATTCCAGGCTGTGCCACTGTACCTTTCTGAGATGGCACCTTACAAGTACAGAGGAGCACTTAACATTGGGTTCCAATTGTCAATCACAATTGGTATCCTTGTAGCCAATGTGTTGAACTACTTCTTTGCCAAGATCAAGGGTGGTTGGGGATGGCGTTTGAGCCTGGGAGGCGCGGTTGTCCCCGCCCTCATCATCACCATCGGATCACTAGTTCTTACCGAGACTCCAAACTCGATGATCGAACGTGGCAAGAGAGATCAAGCGCGAACTCTGCTTAAAAGAATTCGCGGTGTTGAAGATATTGAGGAGGAGTTTAATGACCTGGTTGTGGCCAGTGAGGAGTCTCAGAAAGTGGAACACCCTTGGAGAAATCTGTTGCAAAGGAAGTATAGGCCTCAGCTTACAATGGCCATTCTTATTCCCTTCTTCCAGCAGCTGACTGGCATCAATGTGATCATGTTTTACGCTCCCGTCTTGTTCAAAACCATCGGCTTTGGAAGCGATGCTTCGCTTATGTCTGCCGTGATTACTGGGAGCGTAAATGTTCTTGCAACCGGAGTTTCAATTTATGGTTCTGATAAGTGGGGAAGGAGGTTTCTTTTCCTTGAGGGTGGTAGCCAAATGCTCATCTGCCAGGTATATATATTGTGTTTCACATTGTCTCTGTACCTGTAAATTCAACCTATTAAGGATACTCAGCTTAACAATTCTCCTTTGTGCACAGATCCTAGTGGCAATATTCATAGCTGTTAAATTCGGAGTAAATGGAGATCCTACTCATCTACCCAAATGGTATGCTATTGTGGTGGTTCTGTTCATTTGTGTCTATGTTGCTGGATTTGCTTGGTCCTGGGGTCCTCTTGGCTGGTTGGTTCCTAGTGAAATCTTCCCACTTGAGATCAGGTCTGCTGCTCAAAGTATCAATGTCTCAGTCAACATGCTTTTCACCTTCGCCGTGGCTCAGATCTTCTTGACATTGCTGTGCCACTTGAAATTTGGTTTGTTCATCTTTTTCGCCTTTTGGGTGGTGGTGATGACCATATTCATCTACTTCTTCTTGCCCGAGACCAAGGGCATCCCGATTGAAGAGATGGTGATTGTGTGGAAGCAACACTGGTTCTGGTCCAAGTTCTTGGCTGATGTTGATTATCCTGCTAGTAAGGGAGCAGTCGAAATGGGCAAGGGAGGCGACCCCATTAAGAGCGTATAGCCGATTTCTGACCCTAGATTTATATTGCTAGCGACACGAAATTGGTAAAGGCAAGGAAGGCAAATATTGGTGAATCATAATCTTAGACTTGGGAAATGTTTTTAATTTTTCTGTAACAGTAAATACTATTGGTCTTCAATGTCAAGGATATATGAATTTGGTTTTCATTGCAAGTCTCGATTTACAACTTTTCCATGGCTTTTGTTTCTGTTTGAGCTTGTTGTAATTGACTCTCCATCTTCTCTACCACATGGCTTTGTCCCTTTGTTTAAAAGCAAGGGTGTTGCCATATTAATTCGGATGAAGATTGGGCAAGTTGTCATAGTCTATATCCCAAATTGCCTTCTTGCTATGATCATTTAGACTACAAGCAATGGCTGTTTTGTTGGGTTTCCAGCTAGAAGATAGCACATGCTATTGAAGTGTACAGAACTGACTGACCTCATGAACCCTTAGGTTTACTCCATCAATTTCTCTGTGCTTGTGGCCTTCCCATCTTTGGGAGGCCGCTGTTCTTGGCTAGATGCGATACCCCTCACCCCACCTCCTAAAAGTGAAGGGAATAAATGATTTGTTAACTAAACCCTTACCTAGAACATGACATTCTTTTTTGAAATTTTTTTAGCTACTATCCGAATTGTAAGAATGTTTCTTCACCCCCCGTATATAATGACAATTCACAGTCGTTAAATGTTTTTAGTGACTTTTTTTTAACACTTTTTGTAACAACTCTTAACAGCATCTTTTTAACGTCACTAAATAAAAACGACTAGTAACATTTAGCGGATATTAATTGTCGCTATATGGAGTTAGAAGGAAGATTCCTATGACCCGAATAGCAGACAAATTTTTTTTTATGAAAGTATTAGCTAAAAAGGCATTATAATTATTTAGCGACTATTAATTGTTACTATATACGAAATTGAAAGAAAATTATTAAAAACCCAGTACCAACCAAATATATTTTTTTCCAACTCCAAATTATATAATTGACAACCCATCTTCACATCGACACATAGAGAAACTCCTACTTGTAGCAAGATACTAGAGACCGATGCCTTTGTCCATATGGGTATGATGTTTCTTCTTTTGGTTCATTTGAGATTTGAGATGTGCAAGTGTGTGGCTTCTAGCATTACATGGTCCAAAGAGTCCCGGTACATTTGCAAGTGCAGCACCCCCTCTTGCTAATGCGAAAGGGACTCTGCAGTTTGGCTCCTATAGCCGAAAGACGGGGTAATTGTAAGTAATCCCACGTGACCCAATATGTAAATTTTTAAAAAATAACAGGGCCTACTTGTAATCCCATATAACGACTAGTGATATTTATACATAAAATAATGGTATATTTTAACTTCGCATTTGACACAGCGCAAGATGAGGACGTAGGAAAGCGATACGGTCTACGGTGATGGATTTGAACTCTACTATGGAGTGCGGCGCAAGAGTAGAGCTACCTCCTCCGTAGTTTCACACCGTCGGACTTTTCCATCTCATCTCACTAGCCGGCTTGTCTATACTATCGAAGAGAGCATTCGGAGCACAAGGCTCACATCACCATGATGGAAGTGCAGGCTCATGCTCAATTTATGGTCATCGTGACACATAAATTGGCTGGATTTAACTGAGAATGATTTCAATGAAAGAGATGGAGAAAGGTGACCTCTTTCGTATAGCAAAATGGCAATGATGATATTCTCAAGCGCTATATAAGCACATTTTATCGCCCAAAGTCCAAAAGCATCCGTAAACAATTTGTCGCTAAAAAGTATGGTGAATTTCACCTACACCTACGAATACATATCTTAGAGGCACTTCTTGCCAGAGGATCCGTATCAAATGGACCCTTCAACGTCCCTTAGCAGGAGAGGACAATTGGTCGCTAAAAACTGTGACAAATTTCACCTGCATCTACGAATACACATCTTTAGAGGCACTTCTCGCCAGAGGATCCGTATCGAATCGACCCTTCAACATTCCTTAACAGGATGGAAAACAATCGGTCGATAAAAAATGTGACGAATTTCACGTGCACCTAAGAGCGCATATCTTTAGAGACTTCTCGCAAGAGGATCCATATCAAATAGACCCCTCAATATCCTTTAACAAACAACCGGTCGCTAAAAGTTGTGACGAATTTCCCCTGCACCTATGAGTACATATCTTTAGAGGCACTTCTCGCAAGAGGATCCATATCAAATGGACCCTTCAACATCCCCTTAACAGGAGAGAACTCCTACAACCTTAGTATTTAGAACTCCACAATTAATTAGATCACACAAGGTGATATCATCCAATGGATAATGGCATGTAACACCAAAGAAGAACCTCAAACAGGCAAACCACTTTGTCCTTTCCTAAGGAATACTTCTTCACGGAATCAAAAGATGAACACAGAAACTTTATCGCAGCCCAGTAGAGGTGGGAATCGAATTTCACATGCTTTCCATCAGGAATCACCCCCCTTTCTTGCCTGCAATAATGAGATTACAAGCCTTTTCTGTGACAAAAGAAGAAGCAAAAATCTTTAAAGTTGATTGACACACCGGACCTTTGAAGAAAAGGGTTGATCAATGCCTTCACGGGCAAAGAAGCAACTCTGCATGAACACCACAACTTCAGTCCGAACCAGTCACCTTTTTGCAGCTCCTAACGTAGGAAATGGGATAGCTATAGTCATTTTGGTCACGGAGTTGCTGAAGAAAGGCGAATATCACGTGATTCACCGAAGGTTAATTGTATTGGATCACCTATGGCTCTCCTGACATCCCCTTTGGATATGTCTGAATTTTTCTGGATAGAACTGGATAAACTGTGTTTGTTCTGCTACGTATTCCTCACTTAAGATTTTTAAGCTCTGCTTCATCCCAAGGTTGGGCTAAAAGAAATGAGATTATGTGAGTTGACAGCAAGTATAGTTCGGAGTAATGGAGTACATATTAGTGCAAGTTAGATAAATCAAATCGAAGATCTTGCCAATTTGATGTCTTGATACAATATCAAGTTATTAGTTACTTTATAATCTTAAGTCACTATGAACTTAAAATAAAATTGGTTCAATTCACATATTAACCATCGGTTTTAAAAATTTTAAACTGCATTGAATTATCAACCATCAGTTTGGACGGTTCAATTTTGTCGGTTTGAATAGTTCGGTCTGGTCGATTTGAATGTATTTGAGCCTATTTAAAGTTTTTCTCCCTCTCCGCACCATTTATTTGGTCCAAAGAGTGTACAAGAATAATAAGTTATAATTAAGATAGATTGCATATCTATAGTCCCATAATTCCACATGAAATACCCATGTTAATATAAAAGAGGAGTACTACTCTCGAAGTACAAAAACAAAGAAAAATATGCTTGGTTCTGTTTATTGGTGCCAAAAGATTGATATGTGAAGTGATCCGAATCAAGGGCGGTTTCAGAAGTATGATACGAAATCACTAAGAACTTTTGATAGTATGTATTGGAATAATTGGATTTGTTTGGTTTAAACAATTGTAATCGGTTTAGATGCTTTAGTGCTTACGCCTAGTCAAAATGAGACGAATAATGCCAAAGCAGTACACTTAAGTTTCTTTTTCACTGTATATTTGCTTTTGGTAGACAGTATATATTTCAGTGGACTAAGAATTAGTAATTGAATTACGTATATCTTTAACAATTTTAGTGACAAAAGGAGTGTCAAACTGTCAATTTGGTGAAACTTTCAAAAGTTAAAATACCGTTGTAAGTTGATTTAAACTGGAACTTTGGGCCATTGTTAGTATGAGTAAATAAGCCCAATTCACATTGGCAGCCTGTGGGCTATTTTCCTAAGTTATTGGACTGACTAACCCAAGCACTCGTCACCTAGTCATATTTGATCCAATCACCCCAAACTACGCCCACAACATTTGTCTTAATTCGATTTGAATAAGGACAAAGCCCATTAGTTAAGGACCCTGTCTGTCAACAGATTGAATTGGATTTCCAAATTCAAATTTATGTATGACTCAATTCATCTAAAAATAAAAAAAAAAGTGCTAAAAATGACGAATTTATCTTTAAGCGACGAATTTGTATCTTAGCAACAATTTTTTTTTTCAAAGTTGTTCCATGTTGTTATGTGAAACTACTAGTAGTATTTGTTAACAATTCGGCAAGAGATTCATGAAGATATCAACCATAGCATACTTGCATAAGGACAATTTTTGTCCCGTTCTCAGTAATAAGGGATTGTTACTAAATTAATTGATTGCAATTTGACAGTTTTCAATTAAAAAAAAGGGTTGCCATGTGCTAAAGTGTGAGCAGAAAATGCAATTAAAAATTTTTGGTGATAATTTTTTGTCACTAAAAAGATAGTTCAGAAAACTTCGCTACAACCCTTGTTGGTTTGAACAATATTTGGAACACACACTCAAGAATTTATGAATACTGAGAAAAAGGGAATTTTTTTTTTGTTTGCGACCTATGGTTGTAGCAGTGATTGCAACAACACTTTCCGCAACCGTAATGTCGATGTTCCTTTAGCTAAAATTTTTTGTTAAAATAACAAGGCATCCATCACGTTCTTTCTTAAAGTGTAAATTTATGCTATTTAGCGACTGTTTTCCTCATCAAAAGAGGCGCAGCGTCACATTTTTCAAAAAAAAAGAAAGAAGACAAAAGAAAAGAAAGTTAAGGGACTTTTAAAGTAGAATTTCAAGAACAATGTCTATGACTAAATCAACCAAATATCAAGTGACTACAAACAAAACTTCATAGGAGGCAATGAAGTTGATCTTCTTATTCATACACCCATTCTCTGCTTCTTTCAAGACAGTTATTCATGCTTCATCTCCTTTGGATGAAGGTAGCTTCTGGGTACTTCAGCAAGTTCAGTTTACTGTCCCAGCAATACAAAGCCACTCACCCACAAAGAGTTTGCGGCAGTTCAGATTGGGGTTGATGGCATCAAAGAACGCTGTAGTCATGTTAAAGGCCTGTGTAATGGCAAAGCACGTGTCTCCACTTTCCACGCTCAGCACCTCGTTACAGTGCGGGGTTGGTCTTCCCCCTGTCAACCCAGCTGCAGGTTCACCATTGATCAACCAAAGAACAGGTATATGTTAGTTGTATGGTAGTATTAGTTTTCGAAGAAACTTTGCGAAGATAATCATACATAATTTTCTATGTCATTGTTGCATGATCTAGTTTCTATGTCATTGTTGTTTGTTCTCGTCTGAATTTTCGCCAAAAGAGTGTTCTAATAACAATAGTTTTGGAGCTGTACTCTTAGCAATTATTCGAAGTAACAAAGAAGGAAGATGATAACCAAACTCATTCATTTGGATGAATATGAAGCTTGACATGGACTAAAGAGCGATCATCCAAGACATACCGCCAAGCGTTCTGCTATCGACCTTGGAGACGATGAAAAGAAGAGAGATCATCAAGACCAAGTTGAAAAACATGGCTGCTTTGTTGTTTGCCATGTTTTCTGTTTATGGCCTCTACTCTTGTTCACAAAACTGCGGCTCACTTCCCGATGTGGAATAGCTTCCTACACCGCTTAATTTATAGTTGATTTTTCATGGACAAGACCAAGAAATAAGCCAAAACAATCCTATTCTATATCTGAGTTCACTAGGTCGGCTGCACAAACAAAGCGTTCTATTTTGATTCTCCACATTGGATATGTCTTTTTGCTTGCTTGCTCTTGTAATCAGTGGCGAAGCCAAATTCACATTAGACAAGGAAATGGGATATCAGTCGAGTAAGGTCATTATCAAATGTTGGTAAAGGGAGTTGTAGGGCTTCTGTTTTTTGCAATTATGACTTCTTGATTAAAGCAAAAACTTGCACCAACAGGCCATGACATGCTTTTAGTGTAGCCAAAAAGTAAGGATCGTCACCCCCAATTACTACTACTGCTGAATTTCTGATGCTCACAGGATGAAAATTTTCAAGCCATCAACGCAGCTTCAAGTGGATCTGGATCATGTATAGTAACTTCATAGCTGAAGTTTCAAATATGTCTCTGAGGCTCTGCATCCATAGCTTAAAAGGCAGTTTTGCGATCAGTCATTATTCTGTTCAGCAGAAAAAGGAAGTTCAGGAGAAAATTTTACCTCTGCGGTAGTGCAAAGGAAGCAACCTAATTAGGGGTTGTCTTGCACTTGAGCAACAAATTTTATTTTGTTTCCAAAATGAGTAACGTAGCATTTTGCAATCATCTCCGGCTTTGAACTTATTTGACAACTAAACAGGATCCAAGTCCCTTGAAGCAACACGACTTGTGCACACTGACAAATATCGTATCCTATGAGAGTCCAAATTGTTCCACTTACAAAATGCAAGTAACACAACATCAAAGCAACTACCAATTTTGGCCAGCCAGCTGAGGCAATACAATCTGAAACTGTAATGCAGATCACAAAACCAGTGCTTGTACGAAGGTAACAATGGAATTCTAAGCCAGCAACTGCCTAATTGTGGCCAGCCAGCTGAGGCTTATAATCTGGAACTGTGACGCAGATACAGAAACATCGCTTGTATGAAGGGCACAATGGATCTTAACTACAGTAGAAAAATCACAAGAGGCCGGTGATGCCCTCATATCATATCAAGAAAATGACATCAAGCAGGCGCACATAAGGGAAATTCATAGATTCTTATGACAGCTAACCACATAGGAATCTTTGCTTGTCTTGCCTTAAGTAGAAAACTCTACTTTCCAGGAGTATTGGCTCTTCTCTTAAATATCACATCTGATCATATCTAGATATGCTAATTCCCAACTATTTTTTTCTTGAGATTATGATAGTAGACCAGGTTTTGCATTCCAGTCATGGAGCTTGTAAGGTTGCTTCCAAAGTCATGATTTTCTAAGTCTGTCTTGAGTTGATATATTGAAGCACTTGTAGTAGCACAGATTCTTTTCCTTCTTTCTCTCTTGCGGTTGCATTGAAGCTAATCTTGATATACAGGGAACCGGAGGAAATCAAACTTACCCCTGAGAAAAATGGAACAGTCCCTTGAAAGACAACAATCTGAAGGTGGCCTAAACAAAAAAAACCAAGTCGTGCATCAGAAATTAGGTCCCTGATTTCTGCATTCAATAGGGAACTCATCCTCCAAAGTGAAAATTTTAGAGTCCACACTGGGAGGAGAATTCGAGGCAAGGAAATCGATTTGCTGCTGGTTTCTTACCCTCTCTATGAAGAGAAGTGCAACTGTCAGTAAAAAAATACTCCTTCAAAATCAAATCTAGGGACAGAGTCCGTTTTATGGGGGCGCGCTTTAAGCTAGTGATAAGAACGAGAGAATCACTTGTCTGATTTCTAGATAAACATCTAGCGGATGGCAGATTCAAAGAGTTACTATTTGAGCTTTAGCTTTGATCGAACAAGCTTGATATAGTGTCAAAGAAGCTGGAATCAGATTACCATTAGAGTTGTGGACTAAGCCTTTACCTAAGCAACAGTTATAGTTGCAAATTCGTCGATGGTTCAGCTAGTAGTTGGCTTGGAGCTAGCAAGATAGTATTCCCAAGAGAAGCCACGACTCTGCGGGAGTGAAACTACAGGAGGAAATTGCATTCGGACCTCTTTCACGTGCATGTAACGTAGCACACTTCATATTACTCTGTTACATACCAACTACAACAATTGGATAGCACAATACTTACTTTTATGGGTTCGTAAACAGTCATGGAGCTGGTATGCTAGTTATCAAAGTGATTATTATGTAACAAGATGATCGTTACGATTCATTCGGCAGGAGTCTGCAAGTCCATGCATCTATCACTAAACCTCTAGTCACGATCAACTTCTAGGTGTTGTGACTTTAAAAACGAGATGTGGTACACGAATTTGGAACCTTCGAATCTGGAACCTTTGCAGCTTCTGTAGGAACTGATTTTAGCACTGCCAACCAAAACTAACCTTAATGTCGATAAAGTAATCGACTAATGCGTGGCTTCGCTGATTTGTTTACACAATTAGCCTATATTTATGTTTTAAAGTGCATCTCAAACGCTGGACATTGTCCTAGCTAGTACTACTTGGATTACATATATTTGCCTTTACTTCTCCATGTATCTGTTGTTTTTACCTTATGGTTTAGCATCTAAAGTCCCTTTTATTCAGAATTGTTGGAATCGTCCCATGACTAAGGTTCAAATTCTCGGATTTTAGATGACCCCATTGTTGGGTAAGCCAATGAACATACATACTCGTGTTTCTGGAACGGTGAATGAAGAGAGTCTTTCACAAAAACAAGAACTTTGACATTCAAATGCCACAGACTATCATGCCTACATCCATTCTGGGAAAAAAAGGAAACAAGAAAAATGCAAAACCCAATTGGAGCAAAGACATATTATGTCAGGCTCCTCATTATTTATAGGTTTGCTTCCGGATGCTCAACTTCCTGAGCATTGGCTCTCTCCAACTCAATTTGCAGTCCCATCAACACAAACCCATTGACCCGCAAACATAGCAGTGCAGTTGAGATTTGGGTTGATCGAGTCAAAGAATTCAGTTGTCAACTTGAACGTCTGCACAATGCCAAAGCAAGTGTCGCCACTTCTCACCCCAAACACTGTATCACAGCTCGGGGCCGCTTTTGCCACTGCATGCAAAATTTCAAGATTACAGAACAAGATGTCATAAGGTGGACCAAAAAAATCATGTTATTTTAAGCCTCTTTTTGGTTGCATTACTTTAGCGACAGTTGTCATGCCAGTAGCAACACTTTTTCACCAAAAGAACTTACAAAAGTGTCACCGATGAACTTTAAGAGGAAATTTTTTTATCACTGAATAGGAGAATTGGACGAAGTTTGCTCCAACGACGTCGGAGCAAGAGATTGTCCTATAAGCCTTGGTTGGTTTCCACAAAAAACACTTGCTAAAATGTTTTCTATCAACCCTTATTGAATATGGAGGCGCAAAAATAAAATTAAGCATCACAACTTCTTAAAAGTCCGTTAAGTAAAATTTCTTAACAAGGGTAGCATTTTTTTTTTTTTGTAAATTGTGGAAATATTTGATTAATAAAGGGTTTTACAAGGCGTCCCGACTATTTAACCCTTGAATGAACTGTACAACCAACTTGGTATTTAAAAGTAAAAAAATTATCTATATGAGCAAAGTTGAATCTACAAAAATGAGTAAATACTTACTGCTAGGAGTGGACCGGCTTTCAGCAATTTTGATGGTGAGAAGAAATGAAACAACCACGACCATGTAGAGAAACATGGCAAGTTTGATGTTTGCCTTGGCCATTTTCCCACCTTTATTAGTTACCTTAATTAGCTCCCCAAAGAGTGGAAAGTCTAGCTTGTAATAATTCATGGCTTCTCAGAAGTTCTTATTTATAGCAAAGTTATGTGAGTGAGACTCATAATCAAGCCAAAAACATTGTCACCTTAGAGGCCGGCTTTTAAAGTAACAAAATGGGCACAAGCACCAAAAAGTTAATCACGTGTAACCAATGATATGGTGATCAAAACTATATATAGCCTATGAGATCCGATGTACCGAGAAATGATGGTCGCTAAATAAGTTTAGTGATTTTAATGCCGGTAAGAATTGTCGGATTTTTGCTTACGTAACATGGTGATGATCCAAATAGGTGAGGAGATCGGCTCCGCATAGATATTTAGCGACAATTTATGAATTTTGATGGAGTGATGTGCGGCAAAATCCCTATACACCAACGCTTTCTCTCAAAGACCCTAGCTAAGACTTCATATCTTCGAAATTGAGGAGGAATTAACAAGAACTTTTTAGTTTCAATAGCGCCGCAACTATCGGACATGCATACGTTGCAGTTACTTCCCTTGTCGGGTCAAGCAACATCTTGTTTACTAATCGAAAGTCTTCATGTTTGTTGGCCACAAGCAAGATTTTAACTGTACCTCTGTAACGACGCTAGTTATATATCAATATTAATTATATTTAACGATCGTTCGGTAAGAGGTTTTTAAGCTCTTGCTTGTATCCAAAATTTCTATGTTTTTAAAAAAGCAAGTAAATGAACATCCCATACAGATACCTGATTATGGCCAGACAAGCTCAATGTTGAATTGTCTGTGCCGACGTAATTGCAGAAGATTACTACAGTAGAAGGATAATAAGAGGCCGGTGATGCCGCCATATCACATCAAGAAAATGACATCAACAGTATAATCTCAGTAACTTAAATAGCTTTTCTTTTCTGTTATACTTATATATATATATATATATATATATATATATATATATATATTTCAATTAACATGCGAAGATAGTTCATTCACAATTAAGATAACTTTTGAAATCACTTTAGTTTTGATTTTTATTTGGCGGTTGTTTGCGGTGGCAAGAGTGAGTCACGGAGGCTGTCGGTGGGGCGGCTACCGACAGGCTGCGGTGGCCAGTGGCTGGAGGATGGTGGTGGTCTCAAAATAAAAAATTAAAACTAAAAACCCAAAACTCCTATATGAGAGTTTTCAAAAATAACCCTGTTTTAAAAATTAGTTTTCAAAACTGAAGAAAAAAAACGAAAATCGTGTGTCATACGTATTTTTTTCATCTAGTTTGCAAAATTAGAAAAAAACTGAAAACCAATCAGTTTTCAAACAGATCATAAATTTTTCATTGAACTTTCTGAATATTAGACTGGGCTTTGCCATTCCAGTTGTTATAGTTTGGTGTTTAATTCAAAATCCTTCTCGTAGTAAGATCAATCTCAATATTCATAGAAGGTCAATGTGAGACATTAATGCCCGCCCTCAACATGCCTAATATAGAACTTTAATTTTGGGGGATCCCAAACTAAGATACAGGGAAAGTGGATTGTCAATCTGAGAAGTGGGGAAAGTGGATTGTCGGGGCAAGGTTGCGACCTCAAGGCCATAGGCATGGGCAGGACCTGGTCCTTGCACCATAAGTTATCAGTTGGTCTAAAAATTATTTTTATCATTCTCTTAAAACGACTCTAGATTTCCCATCCACATCCTAGCGCCTCCGAAAGACAAAATCCTTTTCTCCAATGCTACTCACTTCATAAGCAAGCGTTTTCATGGCACCTACGTCTATAAGTTGCAATGGAAGGTCTTTAGCGGGCTATACGTTTGCCATAGGATTGAAGATATTCAAGTTGGGGATGGTCGGTTCTTAATTTACTTGCTTTTTTGGTTGCTGCTCATGGAAGGCCTGATTATCAAGCTGATTTTTTTTATATGGTCCGGCAACTTATTAATTTTCAATAAACTGAAGCAAATTTATGGTGGAAATCTGTAGGGTGCCTGTCTCACAAGAAGCGAACTTCTAATTCTTTCGATATCAAGGTGATTCTTAAAAGTTGGTATAACTTGATCAATTGTTTGTGTATAGGCAAAGACGTTACAATGAAAGTAATTAAGTTAACATGATCTTACACTTTCGGCTGAAAAGGTATCATTGGTTGCTTTCTAAAGCGATTGTATTTTTTATAATGGAGTATGAGTCATGGAAGAACAAGGATTGAGTGCCAATTATCTAGTGTCATTAACTCAAATTGAGACGAAGAAGAGAAATAAGATACAACTATCTTATACTATACATGTTTTCTCTTTTGCACGTCATATATAAAGAGTAGAGTTAAATATACTGTTGATTACTGAACTATAATGCAAATTCAACTTTGTTCACTGTATTTCAATTTGTGTTAAAATGGCCATTGAGTTCTCCAATTGATCTCAATCTGGTTACTCTGTCAATTTTGACCCGTTAACTGTCCATGTGCGAGGCACATGAGACTTAGTTAAGCGGCAAAGTTGTCAAATGATAAAAAAACAAGATTCTCTTTTACTTCTTTTTTTTTAATTTTTAGTCTAACTTTTCTTCAATTAACCTCAACAATTTTTTCTTCTTCTCTAATTGACCCCGAATAGATTTTATTTTTTTCTACAAATGAACCCAACAATAATTTTTTTCGTCAATTAACCCCAAATAGTATTGCTTTTTCTCTAACTAACCTAACCCTAAATGGATCCTCTTCACCCCCAATTGCCAACCCACCTACCTCCACGACTAGCCTCACCGCACACCGCCCACACCACTAAACACCCCCATCCAAAACTAAGCCTCACTGCCCCACCCACATCGCTACCCACCACCACCACCACAACCACGGCCAAGTCTCTGCCCCACCAACTCGCCACCCACCGCCACCACCACGACCAAGCCTACTGCATTAATGTCTTACGCCGATCATCATTCAAGCACCCCTTCATCAACTTTGGTTCCCATCCTCCCCCGTTGCTACAATCGGATCCTGCCGCCGCATCATGATCAAAACATCCAAAAAGATGCTCCTCCGTCATCCTCCTTGTGAGAATGTTAATCTTCGAAAAAAAGACAAAAAATGTGATTGTCGAGATGCCGAAGGAAGAAGAAGGAGATCCATCGAAGTATGATGGTCGAAGGGACCTCGACAGCTACTGTATTGGTGGCGCTAAGTGCTGTAGCATTGGTGGTGATGGGGGTGCTGTAACAGCGGTAGAGTGGGGTATTGCGGAAGCGACGACGAGGCTGGGGTATTGTAAGGATGACAGTGCTAGTTATTATCGCGACAAAGGTGGTGGGGGTGTATTTTAAGGGCATTAATTTTGGGGTAATTTACCGCTGCGGTGGTTGGGCTGTATGGATGAAGGAGTGGCGGTGGTAATGGGTGGTGATCATTGGGTGAGCTGATGCTGCGACTTGGTAGTGGTGGTGATGGGAGAAAGAGTAAGAAGAAAGAAGGGGGTGGGAAAAGAAAAGAAAAAAGGGGGTGGCGATATTACTCTTAAATTTAGTCACTTAACGGACTTGGGATGGACGGAAGCTAACGTAATGATTTAATTGGACTAATTGACGAATATAATGGTTACTTTGATGCACATTAAATTGCAGTGACCAAAACTGAATTTGCATTATAGTTCGGTGATTAACTGCATATTTAATTCTAAAGAGTAATGTTACTGATCTTCTGAACGCTATCACAACAAGTGATTCACAATCAACACGACACAATTTGTGTATTTTGAAATGTGTGACTATAATGATTTAACATTCGCTTTCCTCGGCCTAAAATTTTGCATGACTCATAATGTAAAATTCTCAATTGTGCATCATTACTATCATACATTAAGGAGTATACGCAATGCATATGTACGCAACTAGTATTGCTGAAACGTGTTATTATTTGAAGTAAAGTTTGAAACTTATTGATTTTGTGCATTGAAGCTTGGATCACCTGTATGTATGACTTCGCTTCTCTAAACTTTTATTGTTAATTTTAGCTTCCTTAACAACTTAACCATAGATGGATCTATTTGGAGATATTCTAATCATCCACGACTAAGCTTCAAACTTGTGGACCTTGTTCAAGACAAGAATCAAATGACCCCAATATTCTGTGGCCAAATGAACATACATTCTTATACAGAACTAGAACAGCAATGGTATGCCAATGAAGAAAATACAAAATAAACTAAATGGAGCAAACACAAATTAGATCCAGCTCCTTATTCAAGGGATGCTCAACTTGAGCATTCGTTTTCTCCAACTTAATTGGCAGTCCCATCAACACAAACCCATTGACCCACAAAGATAGCAGCACAGTTGATATTTGGGTTGATGGAGTCAAAGAATTCAGTTGTCAACTTGAATGTCTGCGCAATGCCAAAGCAAGTGTCCTCGCTTTGCACACCATACACTGTATCACAACTGGGCGCTGCTTTTACCGTCGAGAACCCAACTGCACATTTCAATTTTATGTCAGTAGCATAAATGAACCTGTCGAGATTGATATTGTAAAATCCCAAAAAGAGAAAATGTGTACATTTCATGATTATCGTAAATTAATGGCAACACTGCATAGCTAAAAGTACTTCTATAGAAGTGAGCTTTAGTGACAACAATTTCTTATCCCTGAATTGCAGAATTGGAGGCAGCTTGCTTTAACCTGAGCAGGAACCATAATTGTTCTTTACATTTCCAGGAAAAAAACGTACTAATTCTTATTACCATTTAACCTTAATTATATTAAGGTGAGAAAGACTAGAATTACGCGCTCACATGAAATGGACAGTGAAGTTGTCTACAAAAGCATTGCTTTTGAACTTGAGGTTACTTTCATAACCAAGAACAGGAGTAATGTTTGAGGCAATACTTACTGCTGGGAGTGGACCGGCTTTCGGCCATTGTGATGATGAGAAGAAAAGAGAGAATCACAGCCATGTTGAGATACAGGGAAACTTTGCTGGTGTATGCCATGGCCATGTTGTCACCTTAATACGCTCTTGTATCTTGCTTTAGCTTCCTGCAGTAAGAGTGAGAAGTCTATCTTGTACTGATTCATGGCTTCTCGTAGGTTCATATTTATAGCTAAACTCTCGAGAACGTGAACAACGATTGAGCCAAAAACATTGTTACCTTAGAGGCCGGCTTTTAGAGTTACAAGGAGAACCAAGACACCGCGAGGTTTACAAGAACTAACCAATGACATGGTGATATGATCAATGCTGGAGAGAGCACTGGCCTGTAGAAAATGGTTATGAAGTTAAGTACTGTATTAAAGAAGTTAATCTCTAGCTTAAGGAGCAAGCATATGTAAACCTGGGATGTAAATATGGATGATGGTAGACCAATTATAAGTAACTAGCCCAGAATCCCGTGCCAAGCACGGGACGGTTTATTAACAGTAATTTATTTTAGTAATTTTGAAATGCATAATAAATTATATTACACAATTTTTTTATTTTATGATTATTTTATAAAATATAGTTACTTTAATTTTTAACTTGAACTTGGCTGTAATAACATGAATTGATTCTTTTGGTAAAATATCAATAAGCAACATCCTTGTACATATTTGTTAATTCTGATTTGGTAACTATATAGATGAACAAAAATCAAAAGTTCATTTAGTAAACAAAAAAGAAAAAGTATTGATAAAAATATGCAGAGGACATATTGAGATCAATTTGCTATTGCACAAGATATTTTTATTATTTTCTAAGAATCTTTTAAAAATAATTTGTACATTGAATAGGTTGCTCATAATGTTAATACACATTAGTTTAATTTTGATAGAGAAAATTTTGGTCCATATATTTGTTTATAGCATGTTATTTATAAAAGTTAATTAACACGACTAATTAAGTAAGGATGATATGCCATTTTCATAAACAAATGTAGTCCACGTACCAACGAAGTATACTGAAAATATAGTAATCAGTGTATGAGGTAATTATATAAAGTTTAACCAATATGGCTACATAGATAGCTCAAAATCTTGTAGTAAGGAAATTGTACGTTGAACAAAATTTAACCAAGATTTCACAAAATATAACATAAGCATGCTTACTACGTAAGATTTATCTTCAGATATGATAAGATTTTCAATATAAATTTTAGTCTACATTCATCACATTATAACTAATATCTTTTTAGATTTTATATACAATTTGATTCAGAAGTATAAAAGTTAACATAAAATCATAAATGGTATATTGTTAATGCAGAATTTAGAATACTAAAGAGTTTAATTATTCACAATAAAAATAGCATAGAAAAAAATGGTTCAAAACTTTTCTAACATAAATTTAGTTGAATTGAAGAAATGCTCACATAATTAAGTTTTAAATTTATGCTATTTCTTTAATATATCTCATATAAAATATGCATATTCTGGTATTTCTGCATTTAACCATTGTGACTAAATAGGATAGCGCAAAACCTTAGAGTGAGGAAGTTATTGACAAAAACTTTTAACTAACATATTTACTTACATTCATATTTGAACTTACAGGAAACTTCAATATGAATTTGAAATAGTACCTAATTTCTTATTAAATCTCTTAACTAATTTTTGTTTTACAGATTAATATTTCATGTAAGAGAGCTTTCGATATATAATATTCAAATAAAGTCATATTAGGTTACTATATTGGCTAGAAAATTTTGAATGATTCGAATTAATTTTTGAATTGCATAAGGCTTATTATTTAAATATTTACTATATTTGCCGATTTAATTGATTGCAAAATTAAGGATCTCGTTCAAAATAATGTTTGGAGATCTTTTGCACCATTAATATGTTTAACCTTTGTTTTTATAACTCTTATTATATTGGAAACACAATGCAAAGAGGTGTCATGAGCTGTCATTGCATTTCTCGCCTCAGCTATTAGATATTATAGTTCAGGATCCTGAATCAAGCTCGAGTAAGTTAATAAAATATTTTAAAAAGTTATAAAAAGCGTATCAATGCATACCACATTCAAGAAACAAAAAGAGATTAACATCTTATGGGAAAAAAAGCTACTTTTGGTAAATTATAATTGTCGATAAGAAATTTTTAATAATTTATTTGTAAAAGTTTCAAGTAACTTGTCAAGACTATATTATTATTAAATTCTTTTAGTGGTTCAACCTGTAATATTTCAAAACCAAGTCTCTTAGCTTCAAAAGCTATGTTAAGAGTACTTTATTTTTGGAATCGTAAATATCATAGTACATTCTTATCTTTATCATGAATTATTGTTTCAATAAATTATCAATTTATTAAGATACGAACATGATATCTAATAAATTTTATTTTTTTTGTCTCATACAGTTGTAAGATTGCAGTCTTGATTAGATGATCATGCAACTGTTCCAGAATATTTGTATAATTGATATTCATAAGGTTTACAAATATTGCGACAATTATACCATGAATGTTTCAACAATAAAAGTAGATAGTGTTTAGTTTCGCTTTTTTTTCCTAAATACTTATATATGAGATATAACCAGTTTGGTGCTAGTGATGTCTTATTTAAAAATATCAACTTACAATTCGTGTATTAAATCATATTTAATCAAGATTTTAATTGTAAAATACGTATACTATATATATATATATATATATATATATATATATATATATATATATATATATATATATATATATATATATATATATATATATATATATATATATATATATATATATATATATATATGGGAGCTGATCCGTTGATAGCGCTAGCAAAATAGGAGATCTTGCTAGCACGATCTGGCCGTCCACGCGCGATCTGTGGACGGTCCAAAATTTGTTTTTGCGTTTTTTTAAGTCCGTCCGCTACATAATGTAGCGGACAATTTTTTGACAAAAATACCCTCCAGTTACGTCCGCTACATTATGTAGCGGACAGAGGCGGTACTTTTTTTTCTCCTTTGTCAGATTAATTTTCTGACATGTCTGGTGTCCGCTACATTATGTAGCGGACAATTTTTTGACATAAATAGCCTCCAACTCCGTCCGCTACATAACGTAGCGGACAGGACAGAGGCACACTTCTTTTTCTCTCCTGACATGTCTGACCTCATCTCCCCTCCTTTCTTCTTCTTTTTCTTCTCTCTCTCTCTCTCTATCCTCCTTGCAGCAACGACAACGGCCCACAACACGGCCGAGCTCGACTCCGGCGTCGCCGCAGCAAAGGCCTTCGCCTCCTCCCCAAGCTTCGACCACCACAGCCAACGCTCCCACGAAGACGCGCCCCCACCACACGCCTGCTTCATGTACAACTCCGCCCTAGCGACGAGGATGCCGCCATTGCCTAATTCTCTTCTCTTTCTCCTTTTTGTTGAAAGGTTGAGTTATTGTGTTTGTATTGCTGCTCCGGCAGCTTCACTGTGACGGCGGTGGTTTTGTGGTGCCTGGGCCTGTGGAAAACTGTGTTGAGAGCACTGGTGGTTGGGCCGATTGGAGCTGGTGGTGCGTCGATTGCCTGGTAATGATGGTGATGGGACGACATGGCACGGGTTGGACAGTCTCAGTGCCGTCAGAGAAGAGCTCGTCGGCCGGCGACGGTTTGAGTGCAAAATTGATGGCGACGGTTTGGACGATGGTGGTTGGGTGCAGCGACATTTTAGCTGTGGCGATTGGGAGCATGGGTGATTGGATCGTGGTGGTGGGTTGATGGCAGTTTAATGGTGGGTGGGCAATAGCAGTTTGATTGGTTGTGGTTTGGATTGTGGTGGTTGGTGGCGGCGGCGACGGCGACGATCAGACAGTGGTGGTCGGTGACGGTGGTGTTGGGTATTGCATTGCACATTTTGCACTGGAAGGAAAAAGGCCAATTCTTGGAGCTGAGAAGGAAAGAGAGAAAGCGAAGGAGACTGAGATGGAAAAGACAAGTGCAGTACAGTCGTCCACTACATAATGTAGCGGACATCAAACATGTCTGAAAATTAATCTGACAAAGGAGAGAGAAAGAGTCAGAAAAAAAGTACCGCCTCTGTCCGCTACATAGTATAGCGGACGGAGCTGGAGGGTATTTTTCTCAAAAAATTGTTCACTACATTATGTAGCGGACGGACTTAAAAAAAATGCAAAAACAAAATCTGGACCGTCCACAGATAGCGCGTGGACGGCCAGATCGCGCTAGCAAGATCTCCTATTTTGCTAGCGCTATCAACGGATCAGCTCCCTATATATATATATATATATATATATATATATATATATATATATATATATATATATATATATATATATATATATAATGATAGAACATTTAACTCAATGAGAACGTCATTTTTTCCCTTTCAAATCTAATATGTTATTTTCGTCTTTTCTCGATATATGAATTTTTATATTCACATTAAAGAGTGATATAAGAATATAATAGTCATAATAAGTTAGTGTATTGATTAGGTTGAATTCTAAAATGTTTAGAATTAATTTTTAAATTATACAATTCTAATTATTCTTGCAAAATTAATCAAATTTAAATCGAAAGGCACTCATCAAAATCATTTAGATCATTTTTTTCTAAGTTTCATAAGTTGCTTAATCTTACTTATAACACTAATTTTTTTTTCTTTTAAGTCAAAAGTATTATTTTTGTTTTTTTTTATATATATGAGTTTTTATATTCATATAAGAGATACAATAGTCAATATTAAGTTCTAGTAAGTTAATATAATGATAAGGTTGAGTTTTAGAATGATTAAAATTAGTTTTTGAATTTTAAGGAGATAGTTGTCAAAAAGAAGTCTTAAAAGTTTAGTATATTGATTAAGTAGAATTTTAGAAAGATAGATCACATTTTTTATTCTAAATCTCATAAGTTATTTTTTGGGTCAATGGAATTTAATTTTCATATTAAAAAATTCTTTTAAGGACATAATTGTCAAAATGAAGTGTTAATAGATTAGTATATTGATTAGATAGAGTTTTAGAATGATTTGAATTAGTTTTTAAATTAATTTTTTCTTCTAAATCCCAGTATTATTTTGGTTTTTTATATTTATGAATTTTTTATACTCATATTAGAGAATAGCTTCAAAGATGCAATAGTCAATATTAAGTCCTAATAAGTTAGTATAATGATAAGGTTGAGTTTTAGAATGATTACATATAGTTTTTGAATTTTAAGGACATAATTTTCAAAAGTAAGTCTTAATAGATTAGGATATTGATTAGGTGAAATTTTAGAATGATTAGAATTAGTTTTTAAATTAAATAAGACTTACTTATATAGAAGTTATTTAATCTTAAAGTAAAGATATGACGATGTGTCAAATAAAGAAGAGATGATGTGTTGCGCAAAGAAGTTATCAATGTCTTTCTTACTTCGCTTATTATATATAGATATTATATAGATAAGTTTGAAGTTTGTAAATTCACTTCAAATTTGAACTCTTCTACTTTACTTTTGTTACTGAACACTGATGTTGCGCTATTAACAAGTGTCGGTAAAGGTCATTCGGAGTGAGAGAGTTTAAATTTAGAGTTTAGTTATCAATCGCTATAAGTTACAGAAGAAGAGATCAACGAATTAACCGTGTAGCCTGTAAATAGATGAATCAGAATATATGATGTTGGTAGCACTAATATACGCATTTAGAACTTCAGCTTGCAAAGCACAGTATTACACTATCATTTGTTGTATTCAACATGTGCCACCCTGGCTCATCACGGACCGTTGTAAACTTTGCCCCGTAAAAGTTAATTTTTAATGATCAAGATTGACACTGCGTTTTGTTTGTTGAAACCGGTTTGTTTGTTACTCGATCTTACGTGACAGTCCGATAATTCTACTTTTAAACTTTACAGGGTATCTAACCAGCGAATTTCAAATCCTCTTACAATTTAGTTCTTTGAGAATTGAAATAGAATTATCGATCCTAGTTCCACAATCCAAACGGATCCTTATGCAAAATTGTCAATAAGTATACATGTTCACGGAGAATACAATTTCATATACTTGAATTAGTTAATCCACAGTATTCGTGTTCGGCTATCCTCCTGGCCCACAGAAAAGAACAGAATCATCCGTAAACAATAAGTTTGACAGCCACGCCCATCGTATCACATGTTAGAATGCCCTTAATTCCTTACAGAAACCTCACTAGAGACCTCGTTGCCTAAATCTATACATCATCGGAATCGCTCCACCACCGGAGACCAACATGCAGAATAGTGGGTGGAACTGGAGACTATGCTTAGCAGGGGCCGAAGTAAAAGGATCAAAGACTTTAATGGGCCAAGTCTCACTCTTTTATAGTTGGTCATCTCTCATTTACTGATCAAGTTTCTCAAGTGTAACAATTTCTTAAAAACATTTTTGGATAATTTCTAATAGTCGCAGTCTGCTTTTTAATAGCTTTACTTTCGCCACGAAATGTTTCTAGTTTTATTTTACACACTTTTAAATTCTTTTGGGACGAATGTGGAGCAAGCTAGCCTTTAATTTTCAGGTTCCAATGTAGGATTCTTGATACAAAGGAGAGTTAGAAATTTTTAGCCGTCGTCACGGTAAGAGTGACCTTGTGCACGAGGCTCTTGCAAGGAGGTCAATAAGTTTAGCCGGGGAATTCTTTGTGGAAGTCTAGTACTAACAAAAAAGTCGGATCTCACTATTTGTATCGCACTTTTAGGGACAACTCGTATCACTTAAATGATCAGAATAAAGATTTGGATATTGCAAGAAGATGAAAATCAGCACAGCCATGCTGGAAAAATTGGAAGGGAAACAAGCCCTAAATGAGCGAAGATACGTTCTTTCAGCTCCTTATTCATACGTTTAGCACAATTCAACTCTGGATGCTTCATCTGAACACTGGCGTTCTCGAACTTAATCAACAGTCCCATCAACACAAACCCATTGACCCACGGAGAGAGCAGTGCAGCTGAGATTTGGGTTGAGCATGACAAAGGAGTCACTTGTCAATCTGAACGCCTGCGCGATGCTAAAGCAAGTGTCTTCACTTCTCACAACAAACCATGTATCACAGCTGGGCGCCGCTTCTGCCATTGCAACTCTGCTCAGTGCACGACGATGAAGAAAACCATTTTAATATGCCGTTCTTCTGTTGCTTAGAGTAAAATTTTGGAATGCATTGTTGTTTTTTGGGTTAAACAGATGCCCTTTTTCTTTCTTTCGATTAGCAAAAGATGTTTCTAAACATAAACAATAAATTCACCGAAAAAAGATCTGAAAGAAGGTTTCTTTTAAAGGAACAGAGGGAGTATTAGAGACAATACATACTACCACGGATCGACCTGCTTTCGGATATTGTGATGATGAGAAGAAGTGAAAGAATCATGACCACGATGTTGAGAAACATTGCAAGTTTGTTATAGTATGCCTTGGCCATGTGAACCGCCTTTGTTCTCTATCTGTAGCTCTGAAAATATTCTATATATCTTCTTATTACTCGTTATATATATATAGCAAATTTTGCGAATGAGACTGGCAAGCCAGAAACATCGTTTTAAGTTCCCGAGACAGTTGTACAGAGGCCGGCTTTTGAAGTAACAAGAAGAACAAAAACTTTAGTTTGAAGTTACCAATGACAAGCTGGTCAATCCGCTGCCCTAAAGAAACTAAGAGAAGAATGGAAATGTAAGGAAGCGTCAAGACCTCATTTTGTGAAAGTAAGAAAATACGCGCTGGCCGAAGTTTCTGAGAGTAGAAACGCCAAAAAACAATGCCTCTATCAACCAACGATAAGGCGGTTGCGCTAACCCAACATGCCTCTTTCTGAAAGTTAGCGACGACGTAGAAAACCCCAAGATGGTCGGGACTCGGGAATCTATCTTCGCTTTAACATCTTTCCCCTCCAACTACTTCAGAGAGTAGTGAAGAACTGAGCTGCATCTGATTTGGCTTTGAGCTTTATCAATGGAGTTTTTCCAAAAAGCCGCCTCCATGATGCACATTGTAGCTCATCCTGGCTATATCATGGAATGATCAGCAGTTTGTCTAATTATTCCAGCGTGAATTTATTGCTAAAGCTTAGATTCTCCAAGTAATCTAGAGGATGAAAAGATCTTCATAAGCTATCCATGTCATTCCAGTTTCTTTGTACCTTCGGGGCTGTAAAAAGGTCTAATTGGTATTTGGTATCAATAGAAAACAAAGATCTCTCACTGCATCAGTATTACTTGAGAAAATCCGCTATGCAGGAGAGGAGGGTGAGGAATCCATCTTCATCACAATCAGCTAATCTTACCATTCACAGAGCCCAAAATAAGACGTGAGAACAAACACAAACAGATCGAATTCAGTACCCAAACACAAAAAGACCCTTTTCATTTGCTTTCCAAACAGATCGAATTCAGTACGCAACTAGTATTGCTGAAACGTGTTATTATTTGAAGTAAAGTTTGAAACTTATTGATTTTGTGCATTGAAGCTTGGATCACCTGTATGTATGACTTCGCTTCTCTAAACTTTTATTGTTAATTTTAGCTTCCTTAACAACTTAACCATAGATGGATCTATTTGGAGATATTCTAGTCATCCACGACTAAGCTTCAAACTTGTGGACCTTGTTCAAGACAAGAATCAAATGACCCCAACATTCTGTGGCCAAATAAACAATACAAATTAAACTAAATGGAGCAAACACAAATTAGATCCAGCTCCTTATTCAAGGGATGCTCAACTTGAGCATTCGTTTTCTCCAACTTAATTCGCAGTCCCATCAACACAAACCCATTGACCCACAAAGATAGCAGCACAGTTGATATTTGGGTTGATGGAGTCAAAGAATTCAGTTGTCAACTTGAATGTCTGCGCAATGCCAAAGCAAGTGTCCTCGCTTTGCACACCATACACTGTATCACAACTGGGCGCTGCTTTTACCGTCGAGAACCCAACTGCACATTTCAATTTTATGTCAGTAGCATAAATGAACCTGTCGAGATTGATATTGTAAAATCCCAAAAAGAGAAAATGTGTACATTTCATGATTATCGTAAATTAATGGCAACACTGCATAGCTAAAAGTACTTCTATAGAAGTGAGCTTTAGTGACAACAATTTCTTATCCCTGAATTGCAGAATTGGAGGCAGCTTGCTTTAACCTGAGCAGGAACCATAATTGTTCTTTACATTTCCAGGAAAAAAACGTACTAATTCTTATTACCATTTAACCTTAATTATATTAAGGTGAGAAAGACTAGAATTACGCGCTCACATGAAATGGACAGTGAAGTTGTCTACAAAAGCATTGCTTTTGAACTTGAGGTTACTTTCATAACTAAGAACAGGAGTAATGTTTGGGGCAATACTTACTGCTGGGAGTGGACCGGCTTTCGGCCATTGTGATGATGAGAAGAAAAGAGAGAATCACAGCCATGTTGAGATACAGGGAAACTTTGCTGGTGTATGCCATGGCCATGTTGTCACCTTAATACGCTCTTATATCTTGCTTTAGCTTCCTGTAAGAGTGAGAAGTCTATCTTGTACTGATTCATGGCTTCTCGTACGTTCATATTTATAGCTAAATTCTCGAGAACGTGAACAACGATTGAGCCAAAAACGTTGTTACCTTAGAGGCCGGCTTTTAGAGTTACAAGGAGAACCAAGACACCGCGAGGTTTACAAGAACTAACCAATGACATGGTGATATGATCAATGCTGGAGAGAGCACTGGCCTGTAGAAAATGGTTATGAAGTTAAGTACTGTATTAAAGAAGTTAATCTCTAGCTTAAGGAGCAAGCATATGTAAACCTGGGATGTAAATATGGATGATGGTAGACCAATTATAAGTAACTACCTAGAATCCCGTGCCAAGCACGGGACAGTTTATTAACAGTAATTTATTTTAGTAGTTTTGAAATGCATAATAAATTATATTGCACAATTTTTTTATTTTATGATTATTTTATAAAATATAGTTACTTTATTTTTTGGCTTGAACTTGGCTGTAATAACATGAATTGATTCTTTTGGTAAAATATCAATAAGCAATATCCTTGTGCATATTTGTTAATTCTGATTTGGTAACTATATAGATGAACAAAAATCAAAAGTTCATTTAGTAAACAAAAAAGAAAAAGTATTGATAAAAATATGCAGAGGACATATTGAGATCAATTTGCTATTGCACAAGATATTTTTATTATTTTCTAAGAATCTTTTAAAAATAATTTGTACATTGAATAGGTTGCTCATAATGTTAATACACGTTAGTTTAATTTTGATAGAGAAAATTTTGGTCCATATATTTGTTTATAGCATGTTATTTATAAAAGTTAATCAACACGACTAATTAAGTAAGGATGATATGCCATTTTCATAAACAAATATAGTCCACGTACCAACGAAGTATACTGAGAATATAGTAATCAGTGTATAAGATAATTATATAAAGTTTAACCAATATGGCTACATAGATAGCTCAAAATCTTGTAGTAAGGAAATTGTACGTTGAACAAAATTTAACCAAAATTTCACAAAGTATAACATAAGCATGCTTACTAAGTAAGATTTATCTTCAGATATGATAAGATTTTTAATATAAATTTTAGTCTACATTCATCACATTATAACTAATATCTTTTTAGATTTTATATGCAATTTGATTCAGAAGTATAAAAGTTAACATAAAATCATAAATGGTATATTGCTAATGTAGAATTTAGAATACTAAAAAGTTTAATTATTCACAATAAAAATAGCATAGAAAAAAATGGTTCAAAACTTTTCTAACATAAATTTAGTTGAATTTAAGAAATGCTCACATAATTAAGTTTTAAATTTATGCTATTTCTTTAATATATCTCATATAAAATATGCATATTCTGGTATTTCTGCATTTAACCATTGTGACTAAATAGGATAGTGCAAAACCTTAGAGTGAGGAAGTTATTGACAAAAACTTTTAACTAACATATTTACTTACATTTTGAACTTACAGGAAACTTAAATATGAATTTGAAATAGTACCTAATTTTCTTATTAAATCTCTTAAGTAATTTTTGTTTTACAGATTAATATTTCATGTAAGAGAGCTTTCGATATATAATATTCAAATAAAGTCATATTAGGTTACTATATTGGCTAGAAAATTTTGAATGATTCGAATTAATTTTTGAATTGCATAAGGCTTATTATTTAAATATTTACTATATTTGCCGATTTAATTGATTGCAAAATTAAGGATCTCGTTCAAAATAATGTTTGGAGATATTTTGCACCATTAATATGTTTAACCTTAGTTTTTATAACTCTTATTATATTGGAAACACAATGCAAAGAGGTGTAATGAGCTGTCATTGCATTTCTCGCCTCAGCTATTAGATATTATAGTTCAGGATCCTGAATCAAGCTCGAGCAAGTTAATAAAATATTTTAAAAAGTTATAAAAAGCGTATCAATGCATACCACATTCCAGAAACAAAAAGAGATTAACATCTTATGGGAAAAAAATCTACTTTTGGTAAATTAAAATTGTCGATAAGAAATTTTTAATAATTTATTTGTAAAAGTTTCAAGTAACTTGTCAAGACTATATTATTATTAAGTTCTTTTAGTGGTTCAACCTGTAATATTTCAAAACCAAGTTTCTTAGCTTCAAAAGCTATGTTAAGAGTACTTTATTTTTGGAATCGTAAATGTCATAGTACATTCTTATCTTTATCATGAATTATTGTTTCAACAAATTATCAATTTATTAAGATACGAACATGATATCCAATAATTTTTTTTTGTCTCATATAGTTGTAAGATTGCAGTCTTGATTAGATGATCATGCAACTGTTCCAGAATATTTGTATATATATATATATATATATATATATATATATATATATATATATATATATATATATATATATATATATATATGTTTTAATTCCTCTGAACTGTAAGTTTAAAGAATAATAAGTAGATTGTGTTATAGTGTCGTAACTAATTTTTGCATTCTTTAAACTTTTCTTTTACATCGTTAAGCAGTCCTATAACACAATCTACTCATTGTTCTTTTAACTTACAGTTCAAAGAAACTAAAGCAAACATATATACGTATGCAAATATTACACAAGAATTGCATGAAAATCTAATCAAGGTTTTAATTGTCAAAATCAAAGCCTAATACATAAACAGGTCAGTAGCATAGAATTTAAACATTGTACAATTGAAATTCATAAGGTTTACAAATATTGCGACAATTATACCATGAATTTTTCAACAATAAATCATAGTAAAGAGTTTGCTTCTTTTTTTTTCCTAAATACTTATATATGAGATATAACCAGTTTGGTACTAGTGATGTCTTATTTAAAAATATCAACTTACAATTCGTGTATTAAATCTATGTATCACATTTTTAACGGTGACTATATTATGTATGTTACGTGTGTATATATATATATATATATATATATATATATATATATATATATATATATATATATATATATATATATATATACATTTAACTCAATGAGAACATCATTTTTTCCCTTTCAAATCTAATATGTTATTTTCGTCTTTTCTCGATATATGAATTTTTATATTTACATTAAAGAGTGATATAAGAATATAATAGTCATAATAAGTTAGTGTATTGATTAGGTTGAATTCTAAATTGTTTAGAATTAATTTTTAAATTATACAATTCTAATTATTCTTGCAAAATTAATCAAATTTAAATCGAAAGGCACTCATCAAAATCATTTAGATCATTTTTTTCTAAGTCTCGTAAGTTGCTTAATCTTACTTATAACACTAATTTTTTTCTTTTAAGTCAAAAGTATTATTTTTATTTTTTATATATATATGAGTTTTTATATTCATATCAGATATACAATAGTCAATATTAAGTTCTAGTAAGTTAATATAATGATAAAGTTGAGTTTTAGAATGATTAAAATTAGTTTTTTGAATTTTAAGGAGATAGTTATCAAAAAGAAGTCTTAAAAGTTTAGTATATTGATTAAGTAGAATTTTAGAAAGATAGATCACGTTTTTTATTCTAAATCTCATAAGTTATTTTTTGGGTCAATGGAATTTAATTTTCATATTAAAAAATTCTTTTAAGGACATAATTGTCAAAATGAAGTGTTGATAGATTAGTATATTGATTAGATAGAGTTTTAGAATGAATTGAATTAGTTTTTAAATTAATTTTTTCTTCTAAATCCCAGTATTATTTTGGTTTTTTATATTTATGAATTTTTATACTCATATTAGAGAATAGTTTCAAAGATGCAATAGTCAATATTAAGTCCTAATAAATTAGTATAATGATAAGGTTGAGTTTTAGAATGATTACATTTAGTTTTTGAAATTTAAGGACATAATTGTCAAAAGTAAATCTTAATAGATTGGGATATTGATTAGGTAAAATTCTAGAATGATTAGAATTAGTTTTTAAATTAAATAAGACTTACTTATATAGAAGTTATTTAATCTTAAAGTAAAGATATGATGATGTGTCATATAAAGAAGAGATGATGTGTTGCGTAAAGAAGTTATCAATGTCTTTCTTACTTCGCTTATTATATATTATTATATAGATAAGTTTGAAGTTTGTAAATTCACTTCAAATTTGAACTCTTCTACTTTACTTTTGTTACTGAAAATTGATGTTGCGCTATTAACAAGTGTCGGTAAAGGTCATTCGAAGTGAGAGAGTTTAAATTTAGAGTTTAGTTATCAATTGTTGTAAGTTACATAAGAAGAGATCAACAAATTAACCGTGTAGTCTGTAAATAGATGAATCAGAATAGATGATGTTGGTAGCACTAATATACGCATTTAGAACTTCAGCTTGCAAAGCACAATATTACACTATCATCTGATGTATTCAACATGTGCCACCCTGGCTCATAACGGACCGTTGTAAACTTTGCCCCGTAAATGATCAAGATTGACACTGCGTTGTGTCTATTGAAACCGATTTGCTTGTTACTCGGTCCTACATGACAGTCCTGTAATTCCACTTTTAAACTTTTAACCAGCGAATTTCAATTCCTCTTACAATTTTGCTCTTTGAGAATTGAAATAGAATTATCAATCCTAGTTTCACAATCCAAACGGATCCTTATGCAAAATTGTCAATAAGTATACATGTCCACAAAGAATACAATTTCATACACTTGAATTAGTTTCAACAATCTACAGTATTCGTGTTCGGCTATCCTCTGACCCACAGAAAAGAACAGAATCATCCGTAAACAATAAGTTCGACAGCCACGCCCATCGTATCACATGTTAGAATGCCCTTAATTCCTTACGAAACCTCACTAGAGACCTCGTTGCCTAAATCTATACATCATCGGAATCGCTCCACCACCGGAGACCAACATGCAGAATAGTGGGTGGAACTGGAGACTATGCTTAGCAGGGGCCGAAGTAAAAGGATCAAAGACTTTAATGGGCCAAGTCTCACCCTTTTATAGTGGGTCATCTCTCATTTATTGATCAAGTTTCACTAGTGTAACAATTTCTTAAAAACATTTTTGGATAATTTCTAATAGTCGCAGTCTACTTTTTAATAGCTTTACTTTCGCCACGAAATGTTTCTAGTCTTATTTTACACACTTTTAAATTCTTTTGGGACGAATGTGGAGCAAGCTAGCCTTTAATTTTCAGGTTCCAATGTAGGATTCTTGATACAAAGGAGAGTTAGAAATTTTTAGCCGTCGTCACGGTAAGAGTGACCTTGTGCACGAGGCTCTTGCAAGGAGGTCAATAAGTTTAGCCGGGGAATTCTTTGTGGAAGTCTAGTACTAACAAAAAAGTCGGATCTCACTATTTGTATCTCACTTTTAGGGACAACTCGTATCACTTAAATGATCAGAATAAAGATTTGGATATTGCAAGAAGATGAAAATCAGCACAGCCATGCTGGAAAAATTGGAAGGGAAACAAGCCCTAAATGAGCGAAGATACGTTCTTTCAGCTCCTTATTCATACGTTTAGCACAATTCAACTCTGGATGCTTCATCTGAACACTGGCGTTCTCGAACTTAATCAACAGTCCCATCAACACAAACCCATTGACCCACGAAGAGAGCAGTGCAGCTGAGATTTGGGTTGAGCATGACAAAGGAGTCACTTGTCAATCTGAACGCCTGCGCGATGCTAAAGCAAGTGTCTTCACTTCTCACAACAAACCATGTATCACAGCTGGGCGCCGCTTCTGCCATTGCAGCTCTGCTCAGTGCACGACGATGAAGAAAACCATTTTAATATGCCGTTCTTCTGTTGCTTAGAGTAAAATTTTGGAATGCATTGTTGTTTTTTGGGTTAAACAGATGCCCTTTTTCTTTCTTTCGATTAGCAAAAGATGTTTCTAAACATAAACAATAAATTCACCGAAAAAAGATCTGAAAGAAGGTTTCTTTTAAAGGAACAGAGGGAGTATTAGAGACAATACATACTACCACGGATCGACCTGCTTTCGGATATTGTGATGATGAGAAGAAGTGAAAGAATCATGACCACGATGTTGAGAAACATTGCAAGTTTGTTACGGTATGCCTTGGCCATGTGAACCGCCTTTGTTCTCTATCTGTAGCTCTGAAAATATTCTATATATCTTCTTATTACTCGTTATATATATATAGCAAATTTTGTGAATGAGACTGGCAAGCCAGAAACATTGTTTTAAGTTCCTGAGACAGTTGTACAGAGGCCGGCTTTTGAAGTAACAAGAAGAACAAAAACTTTAGTTTGAAGTTACCAATGACAAGCTGGTCAATCCGCTGCCCTATAGAAACTATGAGAAGAATGGAAATGTAAGGAAGCGTCAAGACCTCATTTTGTGAAAGTAAGAAAATACGCGCTGGCCGAAGTTTCTGAGAGTAGAAACGCCAAAAAACAATGCCTCTATCAACCAACGATAAGGCGGTTGCGCTAACCCAACATGCCTCTTTCTGAAAGTTAGCGACGACGTAGAAAACCCCAAGATGGTCGGGACTCGGGAATCTATCTTCGCTTTAACATCTTTCCCCTCCAACTACTTCAGAGAGTAGTGAAGAACTGAGCTGCATCTGATTTGGCTTTGAGCTTTATCAATGGAGTTTTTCCAAAAAGCCGCCTCCATGATGCACATTGTAGCTCATCCTGGCTATATCATGGAATGATCAGCAGTTTATCTAATTATTCCAGCGTGAATTTATTGCTAAAGCTTAGATTCTCCAAGTAATCTAGATGATGAAAAGATCTTCATAAGCTATCCATGTCATTCCAGTTTCTTTGTACCTTCGGGGCTGTAAAAAGGTCTAATTGGTATCAACAGAAAACAAAGATCTCTCACTGCATCAGTATTACTTAAGAGAAAATCCCCTATGCAGGAGAGGAGGGTGAGGAATCCATCTTCATCACAAGCAGCTAATCTTACCATTCACAGAGCCCAAAATAAGACGTGAGAACAAACACAAACAGATCGAATTCAGTACCCAAACACAAAAAGACCCTTTTCATTTGCTTTCCAAATTGTTCCCTTTTTTGAGAAATCAAAATCACATATCTACAAGTAGCCAAATATGTAGTTCCTCAACATACAGATTCAACTCGCAGTCTCTCACATCACAAGAATTGTTACCATTTCGTAATATCGACGGAGGGTAGAAACTGATACTTTTAGAGAGACGTAGGTCCAAAGCAAGACACCAAGTAGAACAGCAAACCTCCAAATTATAGCGAGTCTACCCCTTCAACCTGCTGTCGAGCCAAGTACCTTTCTCTTCGTTCTTTCTGAGAGCAGTATAGGGATTAGGTCAATTAAAACAGAAACATGAAAAACTTGGATAAAGAAAATTTACAAGTTAATATAACAGCTCACCCATTCATCTATGACGAGTCCTTCACCGATAATCTTTGGACCTGTGTCCTCTGGAGGTTTTTTGCGAGCCTCGAGAGCAGCCTCAGCCTCGGCCAACTGGCGCTTCAATTTTTCCAGGGCCTTGAAAGAAAAATTAGGAACAATCTCATAAATCAGCATCCTCTTGGAGAACGGTTTAACACACATCAATAACAAATGGTGCATAAAGCAATAGCAACCACCGCTATAATGAGATAGGAACACATGCAAGTCTTCTCTGTGCGTATATATACAAAATAAGTGACATGCAAATATAACACATACAGGGGTAGGACGTTCCACATCGAGAAAAACAACCCGCAATATCTGCTCTACTGCCACTTGATCCTTCTGCTCATCGAACTGAGTCAAATAGTACATATTCAGCAACGGCATCTCAAACATATATTCCATAAGTAGATAACAGAACTTCCTTGGAAGAGGAAAGCGGTTAATTGGGTGGGGGGAGTAAGTTTCATAGCATAGTAGAAGGGGCTGAAACAAACAGCGCACAACATCATTGGAAAAACATCCACACCATAATTGTCAGAACCAAACAGGACCCGGGTATAATTGCTTTAACCCGGACGGATCCCATGTAAACTGGATCAACCGTTAACACTTAATCGCACTTTGACACGCGTTATAGTTATTCATCAAGATGTATGCACATGGAAGAAATAGAACCCGCGACATTCCTTAAGGGAAGCGTGTGTTTTGCCAATGAAGCAACTACGAATAGTTTTCTCTTTGGCATAGTTTGAAAACTTTTGGCCTTCAAAGGTTCAAATACTCTCGTAAAGTTGCGATTTTCGTGCACGAAAAACTAGGAATTTGTCTTTATTGTTTCATTTTATCAAGTAAATATTGAATTTCACGAAAAACTAGAAATTTGTCTCTATTGTTTCATTTTATCAAGTAAATATTGGATTTCAACAAAAAATTTAATACTTTTTTGTTACTAATAAATTATAATATATCAATAGGTTAAACAATCGGTTGAACCAGTGAACCAAAGCCTCCGCTGGTTGACGTTGGGTCCTGATAACCATGATCCACACAATTCAAAGTTCTACATAAAGTTCAGGTCAAAAGATTCTGGTCCCTGCTTTACAAGCCGACAATCTGGGGTCTGCAATGCAGGTCTCACCCACCAAGCCGTTCCCACCGAAAGAATCTCCACCTCGCCTGTCTCGTCACCAATGCGTTTGCATTCGAACTGCAGATAGAGTGTCACAGCGAACCTGGAGGACAGATTGTTGCTCACTCTTCCAACCTAATGCTGCATTGGGCTCCAGGCAGGAGTCAGGGAATTTCCTCAACAGGTATAAGCTGTAGTGCTAAATTGGTGCACTGCAGTTTGTCCGGTCCCATTGGAAGTGTGTGGGCTTGGTAGTTGGAGTAAAGTTCTCGCTTTAGCAACCAGACAATATGGGTATTTTACTCAACCCCACGACTGAATTGATAATCCGTCGCTCCCTCCCTCCCTCCCTCGAAGATTGACTTAGCTCTCAATACTCACTACCAGCTCCGGAAGTTACATCCTGCAAAGTTTTTCGACTCTTTAAAAAACGGAGAAAACATCAGAGTCAATTGAACTAATAGTTTCTCTTCAATCAAATACCACGTAGTCACAACAATGAGCCCCCTACCAACCCTCGGTGATAAATAAGGAACGGACGCCCATTGAATTTCATAAAGAGGACTTATAAGTTGCTATACCACTGATGCCAGAGGCTAGCTGTTGTAGAGACCAAGACTGACCAACTTAACACCAGAATATCAGATTTCAAAGTAGGGAACAACATACACAATGTGGCAATACTAGACCGTAATAAATAAAAAAGAAAGCAACCTTATAGAAAGTTATGTGACATACCAGCTCAGGCACATACTCCATTGCTCCTTTTACCTTCAAGCTCATGATTTTGAACTTCAGTTTGCTCTTTTGATCCATAGGTTTCTCATTGTTTTCTGGAAGCTCCACAAACTTGAATACTAGAAGTTCCATTGCAACAAAATAAATACTTTAATATTGCACATTCAAGCTTATGATTTAATAGAAGCGTATAATCATCTTTAATACAAGCACAAACTCATGTATTATAATTTGTAAAATGTTTATGAAATAAAAACCAACTGCAAAAGAACACCCATACCAGTTGCTATAAGACTCTCGCCAGGAGCTAGTATAGCGCCCGGAGGACGCATGAAGCAGCTTTTTGGTGCAGTTGTTTGGAACTAAAGCAAAGCAAACAAACAACATTAATCAGGTTGAGAAGTTTTAACCCAAATTCTATATAATGGTATGAAGTCTCAGGGTAAATTGAAAACAAACGCAGAAGAACAGCACTCAAGTACAAGTATCAACGAAAAGAAAATCATGCTTCCAAAAGAAAGGTAGCTTTTCAGGATACCTTGAAAGCTACATGAGACTTGCTTGTATTTTTTATCCGAATAGCACTTTGGACTTGCTTACCAGGTTCATCTGGAAAGGATTGAAAACCAAAATAAGTAAGGCATGTATGATGGAATTGTAGCGCAATACATAATATCAGACCCAACATTCCCATAATCACAAATGAATTAACACCCTCTACCACAACACACACTTTAATAGTTTGTTCACAATCAAACAAAAATCAAGCTTTATGCTAGCATGCCAGCTAGCATATCTAGTAGACCACAGAACTGTAAATGTATCTTACGGATAAGTGGGCAGTTACCCTGATCTTGTAAACCTAGACGAACCAAACTAAAACCATTAGAGTCAGCCTACCAAAGCATATAAACCAACAACGAAAAAGCTCGCAAACACAACAGTGGATAGAGTAAGTAAATGTCAATTTATGGGACAACTGACCCTGGACTAAATAAGAAAAACTTGGATCAAGACTACAAGATTGAACAGAGTATTACAGATCAACGGATCAAGACCAGAGGATGATGTAAAAGTAAGACAAGAAACAAAGTTGCCCCTAATAAGTTCCAATATTCAAAACTAAGGGAAAACAAGGCGAAGAGAAGAGAGAAAAAAAGGAGAGGAAAGACAGGTAGAGCTTATAGTAATCAATTTTTGTATTAAAAGAACTCTAGATGAAGGAATCAATGTATGCAATCACATATTCTATCCACCAAAAAGCAAATCACCCTTGTGGAGTTAATAATTGATAATGTATGCCTGGAATGTGCTATTCTATGAGAGCCCAACTTTCTGTATGAAACAGATAACTAGTTCTACATCTATGACATGGATTTGCCGCTGCTGCAACCAGGCACCACGGGAATCATTTACTCTCCTTTGCCTATCCAATCTCCTTATGTAAGACAATTGATCAGGACAACAGGCACGGGGCACTTTTGGCATCACAAGAAGCACCATGCAAGTGAGGGGCCAACATAAGTGTTACAACAAGGGATTATAACCACCAGTTGACCGAATAACGCAATCACAGGGCCAACGTTACAACTTGCAAAGAGTAAGGATATCTGAATTTCAGACTTGCCACAGTATCAGCACATAACAGACTAGTCAGAATTTGGCATTCTAACACTAGTAATGAATACTTCCATGGTGTTGCCAGCTTGCCATCTCTTCCACTATCTCCGCACTCAGTTATAGTAAGCAGATCACGTGTATCGTCATTCTCATCCAGAAGTAGACCTCTCTCTGTTTATATCTAGTCAAGCTACATTAACTTCTCAAGATCTTACAAACGCTGAATGCCTTTTGCAGAATACAAAAGATGACTTCCTTCAAACCATATAGGCACCTGAATTAAGTACTGATACAGTTTAATAGTATATCTCCTTTCTCTTCCAGCTCCTTACACTAGTTATCAGGTCATTTCTTAGGCATCAACATAATAAAAAGCTTGATCGCATACACATATCTAATCTAACCCCTTTTATCTCCTATATTCAACTATTTATACCGCCTCTAATTTCTAATTTCTGAAAAGCCTTAATCGAATTTACAAACTAATTGAAATCGTTTTACGCCAAAAACAGAGAATTTAACCACATAATGAATAGATCAACACAAAATCAGTTAGATCGCAAATATCTACAAGTATAACTTCTATGTTATACTACACACACAGGTATGAGCGTGAACAGTAAAACTACAAGTTAAAGCTGCTCTCACAAGGAAAGTAGAGCTTATTCGCCGGATCGAGGCGCAAGCGGCGCCGTGTAGGCAGCAGGGATCTGGCCACCGAAGAGACCGAGCTGGAGCCGCTGTGCACGCTCGATCCGTCCACCGGCGTGCCGCCCTGACCCTGAAACGCGTGGTTCTGGTGCGACGAAGCCGAAGACGACGTCGTCAACGGAGGATTGCCCGAGTTACGGAACGGCAGCTTAAACAGTCCCCACACCTTATTATCCGACGGCGCCTTGTCATCGGCGATCGCCATGAAACTGAGGCGAACTTCAAATTCCTCGTCAATTATGCCAGTGAGTTGTTACGGCGTCGTATATGGTCTTGAGGTACCGATTTGGAGCTAACGGGCCGAGTTGTGACCAGAGGCGGGTGCGAAAGGGAGGACTGAGGTGGATTTGAGTGGTGGGGTTCACGTCCGGGGGGGGGGGGGGGGGGTGGTTGCCTTTTTCCTTTTTTCGTACTTGATTGGCGGGAGGTCAAGGGGGTCAATCGGTGGAACGACGTCGTGATGGGATTTGTTACGCTTTGACGTGGGAATGTTGACTTTGGGTGCTGCTCCATTTTGTACTCTTTGCTTTGTTTTTGTGTTTAGAAGAACTTTAGAATAAGAAAAAATATGTGATTTTATAAAGCGTACGGTACAAGGTTATTCTCATGACAACTTCATCTGAAGGGTTCCAAAAGACAACTCATTCCGGTTAGCCTATGTACCTAACAAGATAGATACCGGCTGAAAAAAATATGACGGTGGCGCTGTTATCCACCTACCCCTGTGAACGACAAAAAGGATAGCAGCCAGCGTAGAGTTGTCAATGGGTCGGGCTTGGGCCGGCCTCCAATGAAATCGGGTCAGGGCCGGGCCTCACAAATGAAAAACGGGTTGGGTCGGACCTAAAACCTGGAATATATGGGCCCAGGCCCTAGGCCCAATATTTAGGGCCGGGCTTGGGCCGGGCCCAATCCAAATTTTTTTTTTCCTTTCTTCCCAACTTTTTATTATAAAGACTTCTTCTTCAACAAATGGCAAAATTTTTGTAAACGGACCACTGAGTATACAATCATTTTTTCACGAATTAACATCCTTTCGAAAAGACAAATTGATGTTGATTGACCATTAACCACGAATTAAGTACAAAAACTAGTTGTTCTATCCCATACATACTGATTTTAAGTGCAAAATTCAATCTCTTTCGTAATATGGTGTAAAAGCTGTAAATGTCAAAGAAAAATAGAGTAGATCAAACAAAAACAATAACGAGATCGATGAAGATAAAATAACATCTTTTCTTGTTACATTCAAATTCTTTGGTCATTTAAAGAAACATGAGATTATTCTTCAAGGCTCTTTAACACGTCACCCACTTCATGAAATTAAATTTAGAATTCAATTCACCTCTTTTGGTTTGAAACAAAAAGAATACATAATTTTTATTTATATTTAGAATACATGATAATTGTTTTTATAATTATTTCCTTAACTTGTGATGTAAAACACAAAGCAAATTCTGTAAAATACATTAAATGAAAGCCCACTTAGAAATCATCAAAAACACGTCACAGTCACCACACATCCATACTTTTCTGCGTATGTTAAAGAAAATACTGATCATATGAATTCAATAACACCTCGGGCCCTGGCCAAACCCGGGACATTTTAGGGCCGGGCCAAAAAAGGGCCGTTTTAGGGCCGGGCCGGGCCCGTTTCTCAAAGAATTTGGCCTGGCCCTGGCCCAAGCCCTAAGGGTTAGGGCCAGCCCGGGCCCAAAAACGGGCCGGGCCGGGCCAGCCCGCGGGCCACCCAGCCCATTTGACATCTCTAAGCCAGCGCAGAATCATACCACTCGTGTTGGCTGAAAAGACCTACTCGACTAGCATGAGTAGCAAGTGTCTGTGCCACATTAAGAAAGTGATCATCACCACGGCCAATATGTTTGGAGTGTGAAACGTGGTGTCTGCGAGCAGGGTCCTCGGGCGCCACATGGTCTTATGGATAGTCAGTTGCCCACGTCCGATCATATGCACAATTAAGACCAATAATTTCATAAGTAAAATACAGTGATGGCATTTGTGTGCAATTAGCCAGGATAAAGCTAAATGAACCGCAAGTGACTCGGGATAACATTCATTATTTGTCAAAATTGAATGAAGCGCACCCGCTCGAAGAACGGCCAATGTTAGCTGAGGTCGTACTTAGGCATATTTGGTGGGGTGCGCTAGGCAAGGCTGTAGTGCAACGCCAACAAGACACTCAAGGAGTCTAATGGTCATATAATTATATATCCGTCTTAGTTAATAATTAGTTTTATAAGCAGTTTGTTAGTATAAAGTGCAATGTGAGCATGAGAACATTAGAACTAGGAGAATACGAATCAGGTTCTTAGTTTTGCTTTTCTTTAGTTGGGCTGGGGTGGGGAGAGAGGGGGTGTTCATGGTATTGGATAAGAATCTTCTGTAGTACGGTATTTTTACTGTAATAACTTAATTACTTTCTACTGCAATAACTTTAGTCATAAAAAGTTGTCATTTAAAATATATTTGTCGTTGTGATTACTATTTATTGTCTCTCGGTCATATAATTATCTATCCATCTTAGTTATTAATTAGTTTTGTAAGCGATTAATTAGTATAATGTGAACATGAGAATATTAGAACCAGGGTGATCATGATATAGAAAAGGATTTTCAACAGTAAAGTATATTTGCTGTTTATAGCCGTTATTAAGATATATTATGACGATTTTTAACGATAAAATAGAATAATCAATATATTCTATTATATCGAAAATATTGTACAACCTAATCTTCTACCTAACAGAGGTGCCACTTACGGGGAGAAACATGTTACGGGAGAGAATCTTTGAAGCAGAAGGAGTTTTTTAAAAGCTATACATATGACCTTTTCATGATTGCTTCTATAGTTGTCTTTGGTGTAAAGAATAGGTAGCATTGTTTGAACCTTTAATCAAAGCACATTCGTACGAATGGAGAGTCAAAACTTGGCCAAAAAAAATAATAAAAAACAAAAACCAAAACAAAGCAACAGCTTATTACCAAATTATGCAATTAAGGAGAGGAAGTGTGAACGATTAAAATTGATATGTATGAGATTAAGTCCTCAAAAGGAAGCGTGGGCAGCTCATCCAAGTAGCGTGTCCGCCAGACAGCCTGTCCGATGAGAGTGTCTGAGCAGTTTTACCATTGAAACACACATGCGGGGCAGCTTGTTCGAGCACATTTGCTTCATGACACGTTTTTAGATAACTTGCCTGAGAGGAACGTCCGAGCAGGCCACCCAAGCAGCGTGACCGAGCAACCCACCTATGGAACTCATTTAGGAAATTCATTTTTTTTTTTGGCTAAATGCTCTGAATTAATTGCCTAAAAACAGTACTATTTGGGCTTCGATTATCTGATAAGGGTCATCGAAAAAGCAATGGACATTATTATTATTATTATTATATAGGTAAAAATGAACTTCCAATAAAAGGGTAACATCTGTCACTTACGGTCAAACTTGGTCAACTGTTAGACTGGTGGTTACCTTTCAAGTGAATTAAGATTTTGAAAGGACTCTAACCTAACTTGATCCCCAGGGATTAAGCCCAAGGCCCAGCTATGACTTCTAATTCTTTTAACACCCATGCTTACAGGAAGAGGCTCTCGCATGTATGCACCATCATTCTTTGACTTTGGTATTCGGAGAATTTCACCGCTGGAAGTGGAAACCGATCCAGCGGCCACTCTTTTTCTATCTTGCAAGTCATTATTCTAACCTATGGCTCCGATCAATTTTCTGGCAGCAACATTACCAACAGTTTTTCACGTGTCAGTTATTTTGTCATCATTTTCTCACCACGTCTCCATAAAGTAATGGTAAGTTAGTCATCAGTTGGTTAAAACTTAGATCTTATAACTTCCCACCTTTCCCAAGCCCTATATCATTGTCCTCATTCTTTCATAATCATCACAATTACTTCAATCTTTAGTTTGTGTGTTAAATAGAAGCAAAGAAGATAAATCGAATGCAACCCGACATTATCTTTCTTCTGCTACTATGCATACATTTTATCAACAATAAGTATCATATTGCACATCGCGTGTGCTCACGGCCACTAATTGAGTACTATTGATATAAATAAAAAGCATCTATGTAACCTAATGCGCAACCAGTAGAATCAGAATGAAAAAGAAACGGCATAAAGCTAGAGAATAACAATGGATGACTTTTTATTGACACGTGATACTCCTTAAGAAATAAAAATACTCGTACCACCCACCGTGTTGTCAGTTAGATAAGAAGGAAAATGATACAGCTGAGGCCTAAGAGAAATTGTTACACTGGAAACTCAGAATCATCCCATTGAAGGACTGCAGATTCCAAGTTCTGCTCCCGCTTTAGCTTGTCCTTCAAGAACCAATCACATATCTTCCCTGCATTTAGTTCCTCAATTGAGCACCCTTCTTGTTCTGATACCACTCTCAATAAGTTTAGCGACGATATCTGCAAACAAAATGTAGTCATTTGTGAGCGTATATGATACTATTTCGATGATGTTTTTGAAATGACAAGAGTACCACTAAAGAAAGGAGTATTTGAAAGTTTGGAACTATTGCTCGTTTCTAAAGTCACCAAGAGCATTTGTGCATGTGTGCGCACGCGTGTAAAAGTATTTATCTTGGCAGTCACGTACCGTTAGTCGACACAAGAATCGCTCGTGGGTGCTTAGACCGGATATTTCAACTATGCCGGCTTCTTCCAAGCTCAAGAACCTGCGCCTTTCGTTCTTTTTCTCACCACCACCATCAGTAGTACTGGCCTTCACTGCGACCTTTCTTCTACGAATCATCAGCTTACTAGGTGCAATGCTATTAGTCTGTTTATTTCCGCTGCTTTTTCCCCAATTTGGGTGGTGAGACACAACTGCGGAATGGTAATTTCCCTCACAAGGTTTGATTGCATTCATGCCTTTTGTTGGTTCAAAGGGTGAAGAGGTTTGTTGTTCTTGAGGTTAGACTTTGAGGGTTTATCTCTAGCGATGAAATAGCTCTTGTATATGTGGAGGAGATGGAGCTGTGACTATGGATTGCTCCGCAGAGATGAGATAGACAAATGTTCCATTTAGGCCTATATTGATGGACCCAACTGTTACATGGATAACCCAATTTATGTGGGCTTTACTTCGGCCCAATCATGAAATCAACTGGATATTCGGATGGCATACCAAGCTGTTAGATTGAATTGACAGCTTGGGCCAAATCCCTCTATTCTCAAACATCGGAATTAGATCGATATGAACATCATGAGCTGTGCAAACTAACTGAACTTCTCGATAAATGAGTTTTTTTGGGCTCAAGGCCTTCACTCAATTGCACAATGGAGCCGGGAACACTATTGGTGTGAAAGAGAAAGGAGCTCGGATCCTTTAGGAAGAAGCTTTTGTTCAAGCTTGAACTTGACTCATTTACTTGATAAACGAGCTTTAACAAGAGGAGTTGTGCTTTTTGAGGGTGTATAAGCAGATGTTTGAACTAGCCTCGAGTTCATAAACAAGCTGAACTGTGCAGCCGAGTTTGATAGCTAATCATACAGGGAGTATTATTTGTTAGCCGGATTCTCAAAACTTAGAATCGGAGAGAGTACGTGACGTTTCGAACAATGTTGTGTGAGTGGTTCCGCCTAATTCAGAAATGCAAATTAAATTAATCGAGCTTCATGATGAATGAGCCTTTTTGGGCCTGAACTTTGACTAAAGCACACAATGGCATGGTGATTCATGCCGATTACCATGTCAAGACCTCCATTGTTCCACTATATACAGAAAAATTGCCAAGGAAATATATAATGCTACTGTTCGGATTTGCCAAGAGTTGGTCCTCAAGTACATGGTACAAGAGTCCTGGCACACAATTTGGAACACAAAAACTGGATGTATTTTACAAATCTATCTCTCTCTTAGTTTGGACCCCAACAGCTCAAGTACATGACTATCCGGAGAGAATCCTCAGCCTGCTTTACCTTATCATTTACAGCAGCCTTGTAAGCATCAGAATCAAGAGCACCAGATAACCCCCCTGCCTGCTTCAATGATGAACTATAAGCATTAGAATCCCTCACACACTTGATGTTAGAGTACTCACACTTTGAACCCTTTTCCTTCATCCCATGCATCAACCTCATGCAACCCTGGTACAAACCTTTACTCAAGCTCATCCACTTGTGCACAATACACTCAGAGACAACCTGACCCTAAAAAAACCAGCTGTATATGGTATTATGGTAGACGAAGGTTTATGAGAGTGTTGGGACTGGAAAATGGAAAAGGGTCTGCATATTATTTATAGGAGAGGAGGGGAGATAAAGTGGCTTCTGATGATTTGCTTGATGGGTTTTGAAAACCGGTGACTATTGCGGAAACAGCCGGCTGTGAGAAGGTTTAACCGGCGGAGTCAGCGAAGAAAAGTGTGGGGGCTTTCAAGCCCTGGCATGTGATAAGGATGAAGTAATAATGTCTACGTTGGATTTCGAAAATTTCTTTTACGTCAAGAGTCTATCACATGTATCATCTTGATAAGATAACTAAGTTGGATAATTCTATAATTCTTGTCTAAGATTGAGATCGGGTGGTCTAAGTTCGAAGGGGAATTTTGAAGTCAATTTGGCAGCAGCTCATAATCTCTTTATCCAAACTCTTATGGACATATCTTTATCAGAGTGCTGTATGTATGGCTCTTGTTTGAGAGTTGGGATTCAATAGACCTCTTCTGGAAGTGCTATACGCGTGAAGTTTAACTACGGAAGAAATTTCCCATCTTGTTTACTTAAAGCTTGATAGTGTCATCGAAAGCACAACCGAAGAGATCCATTGGATGCAGGATATGTAGGCACATAATACTAATTTTTTTTTTCTTTCCTAAACTTAGGCTCCGTTTGGTAACCATTATTTTTTCAGTTTTTTCTCCAGTTTTGTAAACTGGAGAAAATAAACGCGTTTAACACAAATTTTGTTTTTTTTTTCTTCAGTTTTTAAAACAAGACTGTTTTTGAAAACTCCAAAAAGGAGTTTTCGATTTTTAGTTTTTATTTTGAGACCATTGCCGGCGACTGCCTGCTACCGACAGCCACCGCCGGCGGCCGGCCACCACCATTGTTGGCCACCGCCACCGCAAATCACCACTAAAGAAAAAACTCAACATAAAAACTGGGCAATCAAACACCCAAAAGAAAAAAAATTCAAAATAAAAATTGGTAATTAAACACCCATTTGTTTTTATAAGAAAAAAAAATTAAACTGGTTTTGATTTTTACTTTTTTTAAAACAGAAAATAAAAACTGAAAGTATTACCAAACACTACCTTATTCATCAGGTTTCACACCACAATTATAGCACCATCGCTACTACCGCCAATAATCACAGCTGCAAACCGCTGCACGGTTGACGTCACTGACCCAAAAGTGCCCTCATCATTACTACGCAACAAACAACCACCACATTCACTATCATCATTGTCACAATCAACCCCGGGACGATCACGCCAAGATTCACGATCCATCGATGCTGTCTTGGTGCTATTTTTTTGCCAGTTAGATTAAATCAACTTGTCAAGACGGCTTCATATTTATTTAGTTAATTTTTGACGAGATTTTTGAAATATTTGATTGAGTCTGGTAGTGCAAGATATGTCCTATCACAAGAAATCCCCACATTTGTAACTGGATCCTTTCTCAATGTACGTATAATGTTTCTCATGTTAACCACAAAAAAGTTCCACATCAAACGTGAGATTGTTACTGGTTAGCCCTAATAAAATTTCATCGCATAACTCAGTCGTGCGTAGTTAACTAGTTTTTTTTGACTTAAGTAAGGTGCCGCTACTCTGATTCATATTCCCATGCATTTTTTTTCTTCACAATCGAGCAGGCAGTTAGATAAACAAGGCGCTTAAGTAGATTCCAATACCCAAGTTGAGTTATGAGTACCTTGTTGCATCTGACACTGCAAAGAGAAGACGGTCTGGACAGAAAGGTCGATGCTAGCTAGTATTACGGGGTTGTTCAAAGGTAATAACTTAGTAGACGCGTCTTATGAAATCCACATTCGAGGCATGGTGTGAGGCAACCAGCCAGCCTACTAGAACAACATCGGTATGATAGCCTTCTGCCACACTTTGGACCGCGAGGCGATGGAAGCAACCGCTGCTCTTCGTGCCTTCAACTTGGCTTTGAACCAAAATCTCGACCAAGTCATTTGTGAAGGGGACGGTACCAACATCATCAACAACCTTAGAGACCCCCTTTCTCATCGCAATTGGACTGCTTGTTCAGCCATCCAGGACGCCAGAGCAGCCTCCTTGCGACTCCAAAAATCCACTGGGACGTCTCGCTGACCCCTCTCTTGTTAAATGGCTGCACACATTCTTGCGGCTAGGGCCCTTTTGTTCTCATCCTCTTCCCCTCTTTTGTTTAATGTGGAAGGGAACATTATTGTAGATTCTGCTTCTTGATAATATCATTCTCTTACCAAAAAATTAAAAAGAACAATGTGGTTCATGTTAAGGTCATTATTGTCCCTAGAATCTAGCCTAAACTCAGATTGTTTCTCAGGTTTTTATTGACGACCTCTGAATAATTAGTGCTGCTGATTTTTCCTTCAAAATGGATGGAAAACAGTTGCTTTACAGTTAGGAGTCCAATGGTCGCCCTTCCTTCAAACAAGTCCACTCTTCTATATGATATTGATCATTGAGTGTAGCTCAAGCATTGAGAAAAACTCTCTTCTTTTACCTCATAAGATACTAGGCCCCAAATTTTGGTTTCTTGGTATCAAAATGTTGCCTTGGTGCAAGTTATGAAACTTCCTTGCTTTCTTCCTACTCCAGCTTTTCAATTCCCAACTACGTGAAAGCCTGAACATATTTTCCCATGATCACAAGATGCCTAGGCTTGAGTACTCATCCTAACAAATGTTTCCCCATTGGTTGTCAAAAGTTTGTATTTGCCCTTTTGATATTAATCTTCCTGTGTCAAACTTTTGATGCATTGGTTTTTGGTTCTACGAGGAATAAAGAAATGTCATTTTGTTGTATGTTATAAGATTTTTGGTTGTTATTGTCATACATTAATCCTCTTCTTCCCTTGTAAATAGCTTGACTGATGTTTGAAAGATACTAAAAAAACATTATAAAAGCCAAAAGTTAATACGGGAGGCATCATGCTTAGCTTTTTGAAGATTGTGAGAGGTCAAAGGCTGATAGAAAGCCCCATTCGTGTTCTGGTTAGGAATTGGCATAGGGAACCGATAGAAGTTGCATGGGGGAAACCTGAAATTGGCTGGACTAAATTAAATTTCGATGGATCATGCAAGTATAAGACAGGTAAAGCAAGCATAGGGGGTCTCTTCAGGAACCATGAGGCGGAATTTTTACTTGGCTATGCTGAATCCATCGGAAGAACCAACAGCACCATTGCAGAATTTGCAGCACTTCAAAGAGGCCTAGAGTTGGTCCTAGAGAATGGTTGGAACAATGTGTGGCTTGAAGGAGATTCAAAAACATTGGTTGAAGTTATCTCACGAAAGAGAACAGTCAGATGTGCAGAAGTAGAAAGGCATGTTAGTCACATAAACTTAATGTTGCCAGCCCTTAATAAGTGTATCGTGACTCATATTTTCAGGGAAGGCAATAGAGCAGCTGATAAATTTGCACAAATTGGGCACCTTTTGAAGAAGCCTCAAATTTGGCACCACCCTCCTAATGAAGTTTTACGTATCGTGCATGAAGACGCTGAGGGTAAGATTTTTCTTCGTAGGAGATAATTGTCTTAACGAGGAAAAATGCTCCCTTGAAGTAGAATAAGGTTTTAGCACATGTACATGAACTTAGCAAGCGTGGCCGATTTTGCAGATTGAGATCAAGCAAATGCCATAATATCAAGTAAGGAATAGGTGATCAAGTTGAATTTGATCAAATGTATCTTTTGTAAATTCACAGAAATTCCTGTGGTTTATGATAAGTGGAAGTATTGTAGTACTTGTTATCTGTTCATTGAATTGAAACATCATTTTATCTTTTGTTCTTCAATCAGCACTGTTGCTCCATACTGCAACGGCGCTTTGCAGCCTGATGTTGGGCTTTTTTCTACGGTCAAGAGTTCTTATCGACATCATTTCCTCCGTGTGGAATGATTATTAAGTTTTTGTGTATTAGGAAAGACAGTGCTGTATAAAGTTTAACTGATATGCGAAAACAGAATAACGGAACCAAATGTTGCATCCCGCTAACATCAAGGCTGTTCAAATCTTGCCTCCAACAGTGGTGCTCGGGTACTTTTTCTTGAAGTCATCACCTGTAATTCAAGCCAAAAAGCGGATCGATATTGTTGATACAGAATTCAGATAAAAATAGCAAAAAGTTAACATTCCAAACCTCATCTTTGCTCGATGGCTGGACTCCTCTTTGAACACATATATCGATGAACATTTCTTTTCCTGACCTTTGTAGCAAAAAGAACAAACTGCTGTAGCAAAGAAAAGATCAAGAACTCTATCCATTTTCTCTATTGTGCGTGTGTGGTGGGGGAAGGAGAACGAACAAAATAAAGGTGGTGCCCAGGATTCTACTGCAATCAATCGGAACTTGTTGCATTGTACTGAACTATGATACATACTGTATACATGGTTGCTCAACGTCTTAGAAAAGAACAGCATGTAACATGTGCAACTTTCATATGCAACTCTTATTGGGGCATTCAGCCCCCACCCCCTCTATGCTGCATAATTACACACAGTTACCCACAAGTAGCCTAGTCCATGCAATACTGATAACGGAGATACAGGTTGCAATCATCCACGTGAAAGGACTAAAACTGAATGGAAATATGGAAAGTAAACAGTATAACCTATATCAAAACATTTACCTAGATGAAACGAGTAGGTTTCGGACTAGTAATTGATGGACCTGAAATAACCATCATGAACAAGGCTACTGGAATTCAAGTCTACTTAAACAATTGAACCTTAGTTGCACCAATTCTAGTCAGCCATTACCTGGAGACCTCGGTTCTGAGTCTCGCGCACGCTCCCGCTCCCACCTACGCTCCAACTTAACAACACCGTCTCTTAATATCACCTTGAGGTTGCATCCAATACCAAAAAACTCACCCCTTTTATGTTGTCATCAAATCCAATTACTTCAATTCCATACATTTTTGTACGTGAGGAAGCTTTAGCCTCGGAAAGCATTATGCAACCAATGCTATGTAGATGGATTTTACAGAAGACAAGTCAGACTGACCGACCGGCCACCATGTGTCTTCCCGGCCATACACCCAGATTTTGTTAACGCAACTCTAGTTAGTCCTGCAAATTTCCTCCAAATTGTTCCGTAGGTACTTCGGCAGTAACACAAATTACACAATTCATGCCTGGCCGTGAAATCTATGAGACCAGACGCATGCATTGAGCTTCTTACGCCATCAACGCATGAAATTAGCCTTCACTTTGTTGGCAATAGTTGACATTGACTTCCTAGAGAGAGCTGTCATACTAGTTGACTAGCAAAGCCACAATAACCAATTCAATGACACTTCTGCAGAATTTCAGAGCCTTAAGGGAACCTTGGCTAACCAAACTGGTTTACATTTCTTAGTGCAATCAACCCATATGTATGTGTTTTCCAAAATGCAGCCATTCACCACAGCATCTGCTGAGTTCATATGATGCTCTAATAACTTCACTAAAATCTCTAATGTTGTTGCGAATAGTATCGTGCACTGAGCTATCCTATTCTTTCAAATAGAGTAATAATGTTACGATCGTCTATGTGATCAATATTGTCGGTATCCTCGAATTTACGATCGTTACTTGCAAAAATCAATGCACTATTAAACCAAACTGAAAACATATCCACATGCCAACACTTCCGACTAACCAAACCTGAGTGCAAATTGGGAATCAAACTAAACTAAGAATAAACCAGAAGATCAAAGGCAGTATAATCCACTGTGAACACTACGATATCTGTTTCTTCAAAAGGAAATCTCAGATACCCTCATATCTCCAGTTCATGACCCCACAAATCCAAATCAAATCTAAAGAGCCTAATTGGCAGAAAAAAGGTGTTACATTTCAACTGAGGAAATCAGTTTACTCAAGAACTTTCTTTCATTTATATCTTCAGGCTACAAATTACAATCGTCATTATTGGTGGCATTGTTTTCTGATTACACTTATGCCCCATTTTCGTAGCATCCAAGAGAGGTTGGGACTCTCACCACTTGCATACAAACGTACACCATCCACACGCAATCTTCCCTCCCATTTACACCATTCCCACTGTAACTCTCTCCATTAGCCCCTCAATAAATGTCCACCAAAACCCTAATCTTCTTGCCCCAAAAAAACTCACTGCCTTTCTGATCGATTTTCCCAAGAAATAAAACCCAATGGAGGAAAATGAGGCTTTGCCGGAAAACTCCGGTGTAACAGAACCGACGGCCGAAAATGGTGGTGCAACCGGCCGGTAATGGATGGGAAGAAGCTATGTGAGATTCATTATATCCAAGGCCGTCATCGTCAGCACAAGGAAAAAGTGCCCGATTCACTCAAACTGGAGAGGAAAAAACCCAATTCAAGAGTTGGAGATTCAAAAAAACCCAGTTCAAGAACTCAAAATTCAGAGAAACCCGGTTCGAGAAATCAAGAATTCGAGAAGCCCAGTACAAGACATCAAGAGCATGAGATTCAGAATCTTGAAGTTAAGGCAAATAAGAAGGGGAAAAGAGCCGGACCCGCAAAGCGAAAGCGATCAGTTGGTGCGTCAGAGGCATTGGACGAGACACTGAAGAAGATGAAGTTGAAGAGAGGGGATTTACAGCTGGAATTGATTAGGGAATTCTTGAAAAGAGAAGTGGAAAAAAAGAAGAAAAAGGATGTACAGAGGGAAAATGAGGGAGAATTTATGAGGAAATTACCGTATGGACTAATGGCAATATCCCCTTCAGTGTCACCTCAGAACTTTGGCAATGTAGGTCCTTACAATGTCAAAGTAGGGCTTGTTTCGAGTCCTTTCCCACGGAGGTGCTTTCGGTCAAAAAATATTGAGCCACTACCAATTGGTGCAATGCAGGTTGCTTTCTTGATCCGATCTTCTTTTTTAGCATTTTATATACAAGTTGCTGAATTAATTCTGATTAAAACTTTGCTGTTTGTGGCTACTTAGACCGTACCCAGTGCTATGACTTTGGCAAATTTGAAGAGAATGAAGAGGAATAAATGCCATTGGTGTAGGAGAAGTGGTTATCGGATACTAATCAAGTGTTCAAGTTGCCGGAAGCTATTGTTTTGCATAGATTGTATCGCAGAACGGTCTGTTTTCTTCATTTTTGTGTTAGTTGGCTTGGATGAGCATGTATTTGTTATGGAATTCTCCAATGCTCATGTTAATCCTTTGTATATGTCTAATAACTTAGGTGTCATGAAACTTTTGCAGCTACTTGGAAGTAATATGTATCAGTAGTTCAAGTCAGCATTGAAATGATTAGGCTACTAACGTTCACCTATAATTATGTGAAATTAGATTCTAGCTATTCTAGTCCTTGTTATTTCCTACTTTAAAGTCAATGGTTTACATAAATCTTGAAATCCATAAGAAAGTAAAATAGTTTGGAAATAGAGCTTAGATGATGATAGTGATGATGGATAAGAGAGAATGACAGGTTATGTTTAAAATAGTTTGGGACTAGAGCTTAGATGATGATAGTGATGATGGATAAGAGAGTGTGACAGGTTATGTTTGAGATAATCACTAGACCAATGAAATCATCAAGTCCAGGATAGAAATTTTTTTGGTGTCTCAACTCATCCAAATGATTTTGGTAAATAAAAGGGAATGAACAGAATAAGCCTTTTACAATTAACTTAGTAGCTACTAATTTTGGAAAAACTCAAAAGAAATCATTCTATTGCTAAAGACGTTTGCCCATCCACACAAAATAAATTTTTCTTATATACCCTCCGAAAATCAATGGTAAATTCTTCTACTTTGGTACCCTGCATGCTATTATGCTGTCTTTTGGAATCCCTGGCTTTATTACTTCTGAAAGTGCATAAAAGGAGTTAGCAGGTGCTTGTTTACCTGAATCTTGGCTTTGTAGTTTTATTTTCGGCAGTTACTAACCTTTTCCGGGGTATCATAGGTCTTTTGACGTTTTGAATGGATTCAGGTACTTCGATAAACAAGAAGTTCAGGAGAGATGTCCAGTATGTCGCGGTACTTGCAGCTGCAGAGCCTGCTCAACGAACCTCTCTAAAAATAAACACAAGGTCTGACATGAGCCATGACTTTCCGTAAATTTGGATATTTTCTTTAAATGTTGGATGCTGATGCACCTTTTTTTGCACGAGCTATGTTTCAGGACTTCAATAGGGATAAAAAGAAGGTAGACAAAATTCAACAACTATATTATCTGATCCATATGCTGCTTCCTGTACTGAAACAAATAAACCAAGACCAGAGCATAGAATTGGAAATAGAAGCTAAGACAAAAGGTATAAACGAGTCTGGTTGTTCATCTTGACGCCTTATAGTTGTTTTGGCCATTACTTTTCAGGTTCTTTTACCCAAATTCATCTTCTTCTTTTAACTATTTCTCTTCCTTTCTCTCCTAATCTGTTTTTGCTTGCAAAAGGAAAAACATGCTCTGAGGTGCTGATTCAACAGGATGAATTAGGTGGCAAGAAGCTGCATTGCTGGTATCTTCATACTGCTGAGAGTTTATTTTTTTATCAGCAAAATCTGCATGATTTCCTAGCTTTGCCTCTCTGATTCATGATTTTACTTTTGCAGCAATTACTGCAAAAGTTCCATTGTGGATTTGCACAGAACTTGCGCAAGTTGTTCCTATAATCTTTGCTTAAGTTGTTGTGAGGATTTTCGTCAAGTATGTTCCCACGGAGATAAAAAGGCATCTAAATTCACGTCTCCCAACAGTCAGAAAGCTTGTCCATCTGATGACAAGCTACTGTCAAAGAGGAAACAGATTAACACCTCAAGGAATTTTTCTGGCACTGCATATCTTGTTTCTCCCTCTTTATTACGAAAATCAAAAGGTTATGATGATGGCGCCGGTATATCTTGTCCGTTTATGAGTGTTAAAGCCTGTGATGATAGCGTCCTTGTTTTAAGAAGTGTGCTACCAATTGGTTGGACCAGAGAGCTGGAAGTCAGTGCAGAAGAAACAGTCTGTGGCTGCAACTTTCCTGAAAATTTAGATGTTTTTTCATGCTGCCCTTTGTGTAAGGGCACAGATCATAGAGCTAGCAGAATCAAGCAACTGCAAGAAGTAGCTAGAAGAGAAGAATCAAATGACAATTTCTTATACTACCCCACTGTACAGGATCTTCTGGACGAAAACCTTGAACACTTTCAAAAGCACTGGAGCAAAGGGCACCCTGTTATTGTTCGTAATGTCCTTCAAAAATTTTCTGACTTGTCTTGGGATCCCGTTATGATGTTCTGCACTTATCTTGAGAAAAGCAGTGCTAAATCTCAATCTCAGACTGGAAAGGAAGCCGTTAAAAGTACAAATTGCTTGGATTGGTGTGAGGTTTGGTTACTCTCTCTCTCTCTCCATCCACATACGAATAACCTGTGAAACTTCAGTTACCATAAGAGCTTATTATGAGGTTAAGAATGCTGTAAAAGTGACTCATGGCCCTGGGTGGCACACTAACGGGCACCCCTTGTCCTCATAGATATGTAGGGAATACTTGAGGGCACACCAATCAATTTAAGGTTCAGTACAACAGCAGGTGCCTCGGTACTTTGTTAATATCAACATTCTTGTTTTTTGATTGATGCTTCTTAGCTGGGTATGATAAACATAAGTGTCTAGACAATAAACAAATCCTTATAGTCAAGTTAACATCCTAAAATCAAGAAATATTGGCAGTGTGTCAAAAAACCAACTTTGTAGTAGTCACTATCAGAAAACGAACTATGTAACTATCAAAAAGAAAAAAAACCAACTTTGTAGTAGTATTTGGAACAGTGTCATGATTTTGTTGCTTGAGAGAAACGTTTATGAGGCATTGTTGTTAAGTAGGTGTATTTTGACATTTGCTTTTATACTATTCTTGCAGGTAGACATTATAACAAAGCAGATTTTTATGGGGTCTCTGGAGGGGAAGACACATGCTAATATGTGCCGTGAGGTGCTGAAGTTGAAAGGTTGGCTTTCATCCAAATTATTTCAAGAACAGTTTCCGGCCCATTATGCTGAGATCATAAGTGGTCTACCACTAAAAAAATACATAAATCCATTGTCTGGTCTTCTGAACTTAGCTGTGAAGTTGCCACAGGAAATGCCAAAGCCTGACTTAGGTCCTTGTCTCTATATCTCGTATGGTGGACCCGAGGAACTTATGCAGGCTGATTTCCTGACAAAACTAAGTTTTGACTCATTTGATGTGGTAGGTTTACTTCCCTCCAGTTGTTTTTCATTAACTTTTGCTTCACATTATTGAACAATACTGGCACAATCAAGCATGGTATGCATGCTCGGAATACATGCTGTTAGAAGATTTGTTTTGGAGAAATTAGAATTTTTAATGATTCACATCCTAAACTGTGGTGTCAATCCCTTCCGTACGTATGTGAGGCCATTCAAACGTTATTTACCAGGGATGGTGTTTTTTTCATGCCCTTATTGAGTCCAAAAAATTGCAACTGTTTGAGGAATGCCAAGATTTAATTAGGAACGGCAATACTTGGGGCAGAAGCAAAACAAATCATATACAAGTATGATACCTATTGGCAAAAATGGGGAAAAGGCTGCGTGGTCAATCCTCCCCAGACCCCCAGAAAGAGGAACATGCACCGCCATCCCTTTTAATACTTGGGTTTATTGGCATGGGTTGTGTGCAATACCAAGTAATATGATATGTGCTATAAAACCCCATCCCCGTGAAATGAGCAGTTTGAACCGGGTAAATGCAGTTGCAGGTAAGAAACTAATATCTGCGCGGAACTACCCCTACAGATAAAACCCACTTACATTAGCACAATCACCATATTATGAGAACAACAGTAAAAGTAATCTCCCCTATGCGGCAAAATATGGTGTGGCAGCGGTAACCTAAGGAAAGGGACATTACTTTAGTAGGTCTATTCTAGAAGGTGTCTGGTGATAAACAAAGGTTTTTGGAGTAATGTACCTTTAGTATTGGTTTGCTTGTGCTCTCTCCCATCCATTCTTACTCGACATCAGCCTAGAAAGCATGCATGCTCTGTTAAGAAGCAATGTCTGCTTTCAACATGTGCCCGATCGTTGAGACTTTTTTGTACATTCCTACAAACATGTCAAACAGATCTTGGATGTTCCCATTGCTTGAAATGAATTTGTCGTTCGGTGCTTTGGAAGTTACTTAGAAACTGTAGACACATGGTTCTCAAACCTTCGGAATTATTGAAACATAGTTTTTTAGATGTTTAATTGTTTGAACAGTAAAAACCAAGGGTTAAATGAAATTAATAGATCGCATTAGTAGATCAAAACTAACTTTAAGGATCTGACTGAGAGGTCCTGGTAGTATACAATGAAAGCCCGTCATCTTCTCTTACAGTTCTATTTCTTTCGCGAGGAAACGAGTCCTTGTGATTATGCTTATGTGCAGATGCAGTTATCTGCCATGTGTTTGATGAACATTTATGTATTTTGCTACGTCTAACATGTTTGTGCCCTGCATGTTTATTGCTTCCTTCATCTCTTAGAAGTTAGCTGATGATCCTGCATTGATTTTTTTATGATTACAACATTTTGATGAATGAAAGATCTTAGTTTGCGCATTTTTAAATCCATCTGCCTGTTAAATGGTAAAAATAATGGAAAATATCTTGTCTTGCTTAATATGTGCCGTCGGGTGAGTAGAACGTGTTGTTTTTATCAAAACGTTTCCAGTATCTTTGTTGTGGCCTTTGTGGGATATCATGCATATGTTTGTTCAATAGCAAGAAATCTTGTACTTGGGTGATCTCCCTATTGCGTCGCAGATGGAGATTATAAATGAAAGACATTAACATTACTCGCTGAATGGTGTAAAACCACTTATGTACCTGCCCTCAAGTAGTTGGGACAAGGCTTTGAGTTGAGTTTATAACTTCGGTTTCATTAGTTTCATGAATCACCGGCATCTCGATCTATCCCATGCATTGCTTCTTGAGGGAGAGAGTTTCCAACATATGTAGAGAAGGGCTTTTTAAAGAAACTGGTGACATTAACAACTTGATTCATTTGTTTTTTGGCCTCAGGTTAATATTCTTGCACATGCTACGGATATTCCGATTTCGATAGAACAGCTCACTAGAGTAAAGAATTTAATGAAGAAGTACAGGGCTCGAGATCATAGGGAGTCTAGTCAGAGTACTTCTGACTTGAATAGAACAAATGAAGTGAAAGGGAAATTATCTTCTCATAGTGAAGAAACTGAGGAATCAGGCCTGCAGGACGTGATAGGGGAAGAATTTCTCTTACCAAATGGTCTTGCTAAAGTACCTTCATTCTCTGGTGACTCACACAGAGGCCATGTTTCAAGTGTCAGAGAGGAAGCTGTCTCCAATGTGATCGAACGTGGTCCTGAATTTGAATCTGAGACCTCAATACTATGTTCTGGAACCCTTCAAAGCTATGAAGATACAGATGATGAGGATTCCTCTCATGATGATGTAGAAAACTCTTGTCATGGAGAGAAACTAGTAGCTGATTCTTGTCAATCTTGTGGAGCCGAATGGGATATTTTTCGCAGACAAGATGTTCCAAAGCTTCTACAGTACCTCAGAAGACACTTTAAAGAGTTCAGCCAGGCATACTGCTTACCAAAACAGGTAAGGTGAAGTACAGAGTCCAGACCGCATTGCTGCTTATAGTATCCATCTGGTACTTATTGATCTGCAAGTATGACAGGTTGTCCATCCGATTCTTGATCAGAGTTTCTTTCTTGATACATTTCACAAAGCGCGGCTTAAGGAAGAGTTTAGTAAGTATTAGTTTCAGGTGTGCTATCTGTTGGTCAAGCTAAGCATAAGGGTTTTACGTTTAACTCTTTCTACTTTTGCCAGATATTGAACCATGGACCTTTGAGCAACACCTCGGAGAAGCTGTCTTCATTCCTGCTGGATGTCCATATCAATCCAGAAAACTCAAAGTACAAAATCTGACATATAAACTTCATTTGGCATGTAAAATACAAGCGTGTGCGTAGGGCAGATAATTATCAGACAGAGTTGTGGATATCTGTTTTATTTGGAAGATGTTGTAGAGCAATCTGAAACTTTTGCTTTTCTTTTCTCACGTATACTTGGCTAGGACTACCCAATGTAAGTTACCAACACAAAATGAAAATTTCAAATTACCAAAACAAAATCAAGTTATGCATGTTGTGTATATGCGAAGACAGGACACTGTAATGCTTCTTCAGATGTTCTGAGTTCCATCATGGACTCAACTACTTCAAATTCTCCCTGCTCCTTAAATTTTCCCTTCTCCTTGATTTAACCGTCTAGTAACACTATATTTGATCTATTGATCTGCAGTCCTGCGTTAATGTGGTTTTGAAATTCATATCACCTGAAAATATTACCGAGTGCATCAAGTTGACTGATGAAGTTCGTCTACTTCCTTTACATCACAAAGCCAAAGATAAAATCCTAGAGGTAATATCTACCGATTATAAATAGTATGTGTCCTCCGTGTCTATTACTGTCGGTATGGAGAACATTAATGACGGGAAATTGGCCTACAGGTGAAGAACATGGCCCTCTACAGTGTCAGCACAGCAATTGAAGAAATCCGTAACCTGACGAACGCTCGGTAAGTAGCCCAGAAACATGAATTTTATGTAGCTTTTATATTGCTATGGCTTTTATTAACCGGTCGTCGTAAATGGAAATTTTGAATAGTACCAATTCTGTATGCTCTGCATTGGTCTGAGGCATGTCTCTTAGATCAGTAAATCCTGCATTCTTAGATCAAGAATATAAAGTGCTAAATGAAGATATTTTGAAGGTCAGGGAGTCGTAGTTATTTCTTCTTTTCTCCTTCAGGGAAAAAAAATATCGTAAGCCTTATAATGTGTTTGGTGATTAGAATGGGGTCCTAAAAGCCAATTGCACTGGGTGCTCATCTCCAAAGTGAGATATTTTCTTGAGAACTTAGGGGCAAGTAGGCAACCAGCCATTCACAATCAACTTCTAGTGTGATATATCCTTCTTGTTATGTGTAGTCCTATTTCTATATTCCTTAGTTCTTGCCTTGTTGTAGAAGTTTATATTCCTCACTGCATCTTCTAAAGTGTTCATGTAATTAAGATCGTGACAAGGTCTTTTTGCTCTTTCGTTTACAGTGGCGAGGAGTAATAATTGATGATTCAAAGAGCCTATTCTGTTGTCCCCTTGCTTTTCGGTGACTTGTGTCATCTTATTAGCAGGTATGGTCTTTTCTTCCATGTGCACCACCTGAACTAAGCATTTTCCTCTTCTCATGCTTGATTTCTGAATCAAGTAGTGGTACCACCGATGGGAGCAGGGAGGCGCTTCCTGGTTTTGCTTTTGTACATGATGAGACTGATAGGAAGATCTGTGTATAGTTTTTCCTCCCCCTTTTGAAGCATCTAGTAGCTGAACTAACAGAACAGCTATCAATCAATTCTAGTTTCATCTGTGGCTTTTCATCAATCTGATGAAAAGTGCTTGAATGGATACTGTCCGCATAAACTGAGGTAACTAAAGTCAAACACTAGTGTCCTCAGCTCTTGACGCTCTTATTCAGTCACCGTTCTTGCTTTGCAGGTCTCGGATCTGCTTTGATCTTTAGTATACATTCGACATCCAATGACTTAACAACTTAATGTTAGAGATGAGCTCAGACCCGCTTGGTTACTGGTTTAAAAACGATTTTGATCATGACTACGTGATACCAAGTCCTATGATGGAGTTGATATCAAGTTGTTCAATAGTTAAAGAGTTAAGGAGGGCAGTAGATGTTACTCAACGAAGCTCTCCCATTTTTCGGTAAAAGCACCAATGATGAAGCATGAGGGAGATAACATTTTTTTTTAACATTCTTAATGCACCATTGTAGTAGCTGTTTCTTGTTTGTAATTACCACCTTCTAGCTAGTTGTTCCTGAATGCAGTAGTTCAATGACCATCACAGAGAAGTGGGGTTTAGTAGCAGAAGAAGCTGTCCGAGTGGCTGGTAAAAGCATCCGTATTTTAATTAGACTCTTATAGCCTTGAATATATCAGTATTTCAACTTGGGGTTGTTGTGTGTGTGTGTATGTGTGTTGGTTTTTTTTTTTTTTTTGGGGGGGGGGGGGGGGGGGGGGAGTAGTTTGGTTTTATAAATTCAAGGCAGGTTTTTATGTAGTTTAAGGTGAAGATAAGATCTTCAAAAAGTAAAATCCCGAGATTCATTGGTTCCAAACCAAGTGAAAGGGTTGAATATCGCGTGGTTAGACCCACCGTGAACTCTATAATGACTTCTGTTAAGCAGTGTACACAACCAACTACCTATGGTCACATTCCATCCGTTGATGGTCCGAACAGAACTAGAGGTGGAGCGGGATGCATTTGTCTGGTGGTTGGGTAACCATTGAGGAGGTTTCCATGTCCTTAATTCGCAAGAACATTAGGTGAAACTTCGCTCTATATAGAGCGTCACACTCGTTGAAAATTTTGGTAAAAGTCATTTTAACTCCCGTATTAGCTATCTTCTTCTTTATTTTTTTTTTTATATGTCGTTGCTCTAGACTTTTGTCACTGAAAACTCAGATTCGTTCACCTCTTTAGTAACTCTCAAAGTTGAAAGGAATATGCTAGTTCAAACATTGATGAAAACCTCCGTGATGTTTACATGTCGTTGCTCTACACTTTTGTCGCTGGAAACTAGGATTCGTTCAATGTTTTAGTAACACTAACGTAGCACAGGACCTGACGAATCGGAAAGATTTCAATAGTCTCAAATATCTGTTCTTCTTCCATTTCACCCGTAAGTTTTACCGCCTCTTTTTCACCGTTGTTCGTAAGTTACTGCAAAGGGATCCAAAGCTTTACATTTATTTTTCTTACTTCATCTTGTTATATCACAAGAATAATACCGCGTTGCAAACAGTAGCATCTAGCAAGGAAGTGCAGGCAATCCAACACTACATATATACAAGAAAGACATATATATATATATATATATATATATATATATATATATATATATATATATCTACCTCACATTTATGCAATTCGAGCAAGCAAAACGAAAGAGAGAAAAGCATTCGAAAGTAGATAAAGAGGGATCATCGTCTCTTGTTTGTAGCTTCCTTTTGAGAGTTGAAGTACACGGCAGCCACCGGGAGTCCAAGTCCGTTGTCCACGGCAAACTGGCGGGTGTTGAAGTTGCTACGTGTTTCCGGTGCTTGATTGGCCACCCCCATGACTCCTCTCTGCTTAAACAGCGCAAACACGTAACGGTGGATACCCGTCGGTGGTTGGGGTCCCATGTATGGCATTGCTTCTTTCCCTGCAACCCCGATCACATACAATAGAACAATCACGATCTTATTACTCTTTTTGTCCCGAAATTTGAGTACCTTTAGACTCTCAACTATTTCAACTCTGAAGCGTTATATGATCAAATGTCACGCATACAGTAAAATCAAATAGAAGAGTAGAATGCATGTAGTTGGAAGTCACTCCAATTTCCAGACAAAAGTAGAGTTGATTGGCCCCAAAGATGGACATAAATTTACGGTGACTATTATGTATATTTGAGGGCAAGAAAACCTCTAGAGGCATCAGATCCTTCTGGAATGTCTACCACCATCCTGCAAATATAACACCAAACTACATTACTTTTCTTTCTTTTCTCTCCTTTCTTCGGAATAAATTAAATAGTTTATATGCTCAATTCTTGATATCGCACGTTCGAGAACTCAACAACTAACTACCGAGCTTTGCTTCAACTCATGAGCTCAGCTGTGATCAGAAAGCTAAAATATCCGATCTCAGCCTCGGTCCTAGTAGGACCAAACGAGCTAAGCTCAGATAGGACCTAGAACTCGATAAATTTTTCGGGCGTGATACGTGTACAACTACAAAGATGCATTTATCTCCATGTGTAAATGATGTATCTATGCATTCGCTCATCTCCGATTAGGGAGTAGCAAACAAACAATATATGTACTTACGATAGGAAACCCTTTTTGGTACATACGTAATGGTTTGGAATGCATCCTACATTTTCTTTTAACTTTACCAAATATTATGACCATACGATATTGAGACTTATTGCGGTGCATACCTAGTGGTTTGAATTAGGTTCGACTTGTTCTTTCCCCTTTACCAAATTTTACAACCAAATGGTCAAGCTGTACTATCAAACGCCGATGACGTGGTCAAATCATTGGCTCCAACAAAACCCATTATTGTGCCAATAGGTTTTGTACAATCACTAACTTTCTACTACGTGATTTGGTAGTTAAACTTGGTCTTTAAAGAAATCTAGCTAGGAATGTACTTTTGGTCATTTAAAAAAATCTAGGTTTTTTTTTTAAAAATTTTATGGAAATAACTTGCACGGTTCTTAGATATATTAGCCGCATATATTAACCGTGTACAAAAGGTTTTAAGTTTATGCTAAATGGAGATACACACACCGTAGATAGAAGATTAGGGATATAAACTAGATCGGATTCAAAAATCACGCATCTGATTATAAATGCATGCATGCGTATTATATTGGAAGGTAAGGAAGCTACCAATGGAGCCACTCCCTGAAAGTTGGTTCGCTGGGACTAGGAGCATCAGGATCAACCATAACCTACATATATGCACCTCAATCACGGATCAAAGTAAATCATAATTCACTTTGCATGTTAACTATGCAAGATCATGTCAGCTACTTCAGTTGATAAAGTAAACAATTTAAGTATTGGAAAAACAAGAAAACGTGCATGTACAAGCATACAAGAGTGTAGAAATCGGCAAAGGCACGAGGCCGATCGATCTGGACTCGGGGTCTATTAGCGGCTGCAGAAGGCTTGATCTCGCAGCCATTAGCAATCTGTCTAGACCCGTAGTGAACGGTTAGCTCGGCCACCGGAATAAACATGTCGAGCACATCTCCGACCACTTTTCCGACCACCAGCGGATCCAGAGACCTGGCCATATCAACCTCTCTTTTGGGTGAAAAGTGCAGCAAAGTTGGCGGAGTACGCTGAAGTTGGCGGACTTATATAAGCAGGGGAATTTGGGAAAATCTTAAAAGGGTAGACACGTTGTGGGCATGCCTTGGGTGAGCGACACGTGTGCTTGCCACTGTTGATGGTATCACTTGAGCACGTGTCCGCCATGTATATGCCTGTCGGCTTCTGATATGACTTGTTGACTGCCGCAATCTCAAATTTGGACAACAGTTTGCAAGTGAAGAAGAAATAAATAGGCATAGAAGATATTGGCTAGGCATGATTTCATTCTTTAATAATTTAACTTTTTGAAAAGGCCGGAAATTTAATATGATATCCAAAATTTTTACCTTGCGCAAGTCTTTAATTCGATATTTTTCATCATATTTGTGCACTTTAATCTTTCATGTTTGTGCATTTTGTGGTGCATGTACCTCGATTTAGTTGTTGTTGTTAGTTTGTATCTTCAGGTTTGATCAGCAAGTTGCATGTAATGAAAACTGTGATGTATGATAACATTATTTGGCCTCTTTTTTGTCTATTCAAACTTTTAAAGCAGATGATAACTTAACATTTGTGCTACATAGTATAGATCTTCATGAAGCATCTGAAGCCCATCGAGTGTGTTCAACGTTATAATAAAATAATTTAATGAGTTGTTATGAACCTTCAAATGATTCTTAGAGCTTATATGAGATTGATTAAGAGATAGTCAAACTTGAATTAAATCAGGTTTTCAGGAGATCGGCAACGATCTAAAACTAATTGAAATATCTTGCAAAAGTTAAATCATATCTAAAGAAACGAGGTTTAAAAAATAATTACTTATTTCATAATCATATTTGACCAAGTAAAATATCATATATCTATACTAGTTACAAAGACATTTAGCATCTTTAACCGAAATACTTAAATCTCTCGATCATTTTGACACACCGGAACTGAATATAATACACTTCATCTAAACATCATTCATAACATAACATAAAGTTAATTTTTTAAAAACAAATCTTTAATGCCGATTTAAATAGTGATTATGATTTGCTTTAAATTTATGATTGAAAATTAATTATAAACACGCTCTTAGTCCTTAAATAAAGCAATCTGTCTTGGTATTGATGTAACGCCTTATCTGCTAAAAGACTAGGGATCACCATCACACTTATAGCGCCAAAGAGACGATTTTGTCTGGAAGTAATAAGCTCTGGAGCAACGACAAGTCATCTTTCTTGTTAATTAAGTAAATGTGGCTTTCGCTATCTGCAAGTGTTATTTATTTTATAACTCCGCAATGAAAACATTTTAAGCTTATTTTTTTTATTGAATTTAAGAACTTCATTAACAATGACAGATCGTACTATAATATATATATTTGATTACCTATGACTATAAACAATAAGAAAACAAGATCTTCCATTCAAGTTAGATTCTAATTTGACGGGTCGAATTGAAGTATAAAGCGGTGATATAGTATTGCGCTTGTAGTTCTCTTTATTTCCTAGAGTGACACCCGAGTGGTGAGGTGAAATTGTTGAAGCTGATGTCCAACAAAAAACATGCTCAAAAGTTAGAGAAGCTCACCAGGTATACGAACCAATCTCAAACCCCTTGTATTATCGATGTAGGACTAGATACCCGTCCTCATGGAAAGCGTAGGAATAAGATGTGCTCTTTTTGAATAAGAAGCGGTCCCGTTTGAAGCGAATAGCACTGTAGGGCTTAATTCTGATACTATGTTGACCCTGATGTCCAATCAAATAGCATGGTCAAGAGTTGGAGAAGTCCACCAAATATAAGAATCAATCTTAAACCCCATTTTTTGAGCTGGGATACACCGTAAATTTTGATTCCAAAAGAACAAGTAAAGGAGAATCTCCACATAAGACGTTAGTCGAGGCCATCAGATTAAAATATTCTAAGGTGGTTATAAAATATAACTAATTCACTTAAAAAAGTGCATGATATGTCTCTTTCGCGAATGACAGACGAATATTTGCCACTGAGAAAAATGTAACTATGAGAAACATACATTGCCATTTCACCAGCTCCACTAGATTAAGTGGGTGTGCGCCATTGTCAACTGTCTAGCAATGCAAGTCGTTGAAATGTAATTGTACAAATTTACATGGACCACCCTCGGTGTCATTAGTTGATGCAACTGGGTAATTGCCATAAAACATTATCTTTTTTTTAGTGTTAAAAAGTTTGGCGAACAAAGTGCCTATGTCGTTATCAAACGTGAGCAAGACAGAGATATTTTATGTTATATACTATAGCTGGACTGATTAAGAGCGTTTAAAGAAAAGTTTCACTTGAAATCTCGTGATCGAATCGGACCGTAAGTGACCATAAGTGGACCATCTCATAAGGAAATATTTTGGCTGCCATTATAATATTAGGCATAGTCTACAGACTATTCAACGTAGTGACTGTTAATGGCTAGTTTTATTTTTGCAAAAATAGTTGCCGCAAATTTTTAGTAGCACCGTTTTACCTTCACTAGTAAAAATTATTGAAACATATGTGCGGACGATGATTTGCTGCAATATGTGAGAATTATAGGCACCCAAAAAAAATTATCTCATCTTTAAATCCTATTACTTGGAGATTGATAGTCGCTAAACTTCACTTTTATTACTAACCAAGAGCTTCACTAGACGATTAAAAAAGTGTCACTTGAAGATCTTTAGCGACACCGATAACCGCAGAAGCCATTACTAGCCCGAGGAAGGTCAAAACGAAGCGGCCGTTAAGTGGCTGATGCCCTCTTCAGGTCTCTCGGTTGATTAAGCTTAGTCTGCCACACGAGTCCAAAAAACCCAAACTTTCCTTCTGGATTGATTTCCAACTTGTCTTCTGCAGGCCCAGCCCAGTATCTTGTCGAGAGTAAAAAACAAATTATGTGCTTTATAGGACACTACCCAGGTTGAAGGAATCTTTCTCCTACCCCTATGTAGTGACAATTAATAGTTGTTAAATCGTTCTAGTGACTTTTATTTAGTGATACTAAAAAAGTGCTTTTAAGAGTTGTCGCTGAAAGTGTTAACAGAAAAGTCACTAGAGACATTTAGTGACTATTAATTGTCCCGATATATGGGGTTGGAGGAAGATTCCTATAACCGGGGTAGCAGCCAAAGTTTGTTCAAAAAAAATTATGTGCTTTATATTATACTAGTACTGAGCACGTGCTTTGCACGTGAATGTGGTCAAAAGTAAATTTTAAGGTGATATCACCAGCTTTTTTGAAATCAAAATAATATAAAAAAAATGTTCTTAGTGCTTTTATAACTTTTTAGAAGAAATGTATATTTGATGTTCTCAAATATAATCAGTTCAATGTTTGAAAATCTTATTTGTAGGTTCTAGATTGAAGAAATATTTTATGGTACTACTAAAAAGAAAAGCAAATGAAAAAATTAAAAAAATGAATCTACGTCTTTACTTTTGTAATCTGTTAAATGGGTTTATGATATACACTTAAGATTTGTAATTTTCATGACCAGATGCTTTGCATTTCATCAATATGAAATAGATAGCACCTTGTCTTCAATTGCAATACTTGAACAGATTTTTAGTTCAAATTGACGTCATATTTAAAACATGTTCCCCCCCCCCCCCCCCCCCATTATTTGATGCATAGTTAACCATATTTTTATTTTTTTCAACAGTTTTTTGTTTCTTTTCTGATTTTTCATGTATTTCAGTTTCTATGTTTTGTTTTTATTTTTCAGTTTTTGAATTGGTTATTTATTTGCTTACCCAAAAATACAAGAAAAAAAAGAATTACAGTCCACATTACCCTATTCGTTATCCAATATTTATTTCATTTCAACCAAAATGAAAGAAGAGTAAAGAATTTTTTTTATTTTGTTTTTCTTTTTCATCACAATTTTCATTTCTCAATGTTCAGAATAAATTCATTACCCAATGTTCATTTAATTTCAACTAAAGTTAAAAAGAGAGTCATAAAAGGAGGGTTAAAATGTTATTGATGTAATTAATGGATGACATAATTGTCTAAAAATAATTTACAACATTCGTACTTTTATAGGTAGTATAGAAGTATGTACTTTTTCCAAACTAGGAGATTTGAATACCGTAGTTTTCTTAGAACAGTAAACTTAGATTGTGAGAAATTACAGCAAAAAGAGCCGATATAAACATATTGTGAGAAGTTAATAATTGGGTGAAGATTAAGGAATTTCAACCAGTGCAAACTTAGAGAATTTACAGCAAACAGAGTTTGGTTGATATATCCTGAAGAAGGAGGGTTAAGATCTATTGCACGGTACATTCTGTAAGGGCGCCAACCGTCTTAAAGAGAGCGGCCTATCTCGCGTCTCAATTTAGTGCAAACATGAGAGACTTTTTCGCCTAAAATTGTGGGATGAATAAACAGGACCTAAAATCACTTTTTGCTTTCTTTTAATTATCTATTTAGTCCAACCTAATACCCCTTTCTCATGCTCCATAACCCACACCTACCCTCCCACCCTCCATCTCTCAATGTGAATATTTCATTGTGCGCTACATATATTTTGATTTTTTTTAACTTTTTAAACATGTACACATAAAATTGTGAAAAAATTTGTGTCTATGCATTAGCAGTGTCGTGCAAGTATATTAGAAGGTAAATATTAATGTCTAAATATCCAAATCATCAAAAACGTTACCCGAACACAAGATTTTGAAAGGTTGCCAATTTAGAGACGAAAGGGTTTTAATTTGAGACGAAGAGATTTCAAAGTTCTTCATCCAAACTCACCTTTTATTTCTTTCTCACATCGAATTGAATCTTTTGGTCTTGAAAACGTAATTAGCTCCAAAGTCACAGAGGCCTCAGAAAATCATCAAAAGTGATGATGAAGCTTAAGGCCCAAGTTTCCAAGCAACCCCACTTTGTGAATACCACCACCACAGACTTAACGCGATGGGACGACACTAAGCGAGGCAGGTAAAATGGAAAACTGATTAAAATTTTCCTAAGCTGTCTTCTTCCCCAATTCCAATGGACCTAGCTGTAGTGAAGAAAATCTACTCTCGGGGATTTGATCCAAGTACAAGTCATTTTCTGATTGTATGTAGCAGAAAGTCTCTCTTCACATAGTTGTGTGGTAGACTTGTACACTGAACCAGAACGTATTGAACACATTGATGCGAAATCTTGATGACGGCATGAATTGACAAGTTTATATGCAGGCAATGATGCTTTATTGTTACATGTTGTATTATTAACCCTTAATGTAAATTTCTGTCATCGCAGTTCATATATGTGGTAAAGTGAGATCCATTGTATCGTTCATCTAAAAGCGTGATCAAAAGTTTTCTTGAAATGAACAGAATACGTCAGTACGAGTTTAATCTTAACAATGCTGCAAAAGTTGGGCAAAGTGTGATTATCTTAACTAGTTTAAGGTGGCCATTTCCTCTAGCTATGGTACTTTAATTTATTTTATTATCCGGCAAATTTTTGGGAAAAAAAAAGTATGCTAGTAAAACCCTCGTTTTTCTTAGTAATTTGGTGGGTAATTGCTACCATAGTCAAAGGGTCGCCTTGTTATTGAGTTGATCTTTATCAGACACACGCAACTGAACAACTTTGGACTCGATTCGTCTCGATTCTAGCTAGCCAGTTTGGTTAAAGGAACTGTTTCAAGCTGAGTTCAATCTGATACATATCCGCCACCGGATTACCGAGTTACCAATTGGATCTGAATTTGTTACGGATAATCCCATTCCTGCCATTCACTGTTCAAATATTACAACTCTTTGCCCTTGAGTTCACCACTCGCTCGAGGGTACATATATACATACATATTGCTTTACTACTTTCAGTAGCTTTCATATCTTTCCGTTGCTTTTGATCTTTACCGTGGCGTCTTTCTAGACACTCGTTGCCTTATTAATTAATTAATTAATGAACAAGTGGCTAAAACTTGACCATAAAAAATGAGAAATCTACGTTCAATCTGTTTTGGAACTCTTGCCTGCCATCAACCTTGCTGTCTCAACAACAACACACCAGCACCAAATCAGCAACAAAAGTTGCTCGTTTTAGTACAAAAAAATTAGCCGAGGAAGCCTTTATACAAATGATAGCACCCAACAAAAGCCAGTTTCTCTTGTACACGGCTTCCTTTGAACAGCGTGTGAAATGCCATGGATGGAAGAAGGAAGGAAGGAAGGAAGGACAAAACCCATGAAAAGCAAATGCAAAGACACAAACCCACTTTTTGGAAATCAAGTATTCGAAATTCTACGAGGAGCCCTTTTTCTTTGGGCGGCCGGAGAGAGACGGGGAAAGGTCCTTGTGGCTATATGGTCGGCTTATAGTCAAAGGCTAGCCGGATCCTTTATCCTCCATATGCATGAATTTGTTGACACGTTAATCATTTTTTTGTCCCACTTTTGCATGTCTACATGAACAGACACAGAGGTGACGTACGGCTTACATGCAGTGAATTATGCTTAAGACTCCAAGTAGGCTTTGACCTTGATTAGGCAGTTCGGCAATGAGACCTTCGGATTGTACCAGTACTAGAAGGAAGAGAAGCTTTACATGTGTGTGGTTGTGTTTTGGTTGGCCGGGTCTCTTTGACAATATTGTGTACACATTTTGCATGTGAAATGAGGTCACAGTTTCATGTCTTGTTGCACTCTCAAAGAGATCTACTCGAGTCCCCTTTTGACAGTCAAAAAGATTTGTTTCAAAGATAAAAAGTAAATCGGTCAAAGGTTGTAAGAACAGTTTTGTAAAGTTAAATACTTATTCATGGACATTGGTTTGAGGAAAAGCAGGGTGCTCTTAGATTTTAGTGTACCAAGTTGCATTTCTTTTGCGATGTCATCGATCTTGCTCTAACTTAAACTCAACTTGGCTGAACTTTTGATCAGATTCGATGATAAAAAGTGTATTTGGGCTTTCTAATAGCTTTCTCTTTTTTAACGTATAACCGTTATATGAGGGTTTCAATGTCGCACCAGAGGCGTGATTTTAGGCCTTCTCTTGGATCTAGATTGTCGGGATTGAATGATCTCGCAATTTTCTTATCTCATGTGGATGTGATGATACCTTTTCTGTGATTTGTGGTTTTGTCATTGTGGTGGGTTTATACTCCAATATAGGGAATAATAATAGCGATCCTCGTTGTTTAGCCTGAACTCAAGTGACTTACAAGGAACTGAAATGTAAAGAAAATATGTGCACAATGAAATGGTACAACTCGTAACCTGTGAAACACAATCTGGCCTAACAATAGCATTAGTCTAATAGGTTCAAACCTTATAGTCGATGGACTATTTTACTTATGATGAAATCATTAAAAATTTAAGAAAATGTGATAAATCATGTAACCGAGAAAGCGAACTCCAAAGTCATACATAAAACTCTTCCGCTTCATGAATTTTTTTTTTAAAAAGTGATAAATGTTAGTCTAAATTAACAATAATTGGTAGAACTGCAATCATTTGTTTTACCTTTCTTGGGAGTCCTCTCCAACCGTTGGTTGTGGACCTTCAAATGTTTGCTGTCGATCTCTTCCGTGTGTCACTTGAAAAACTGGAAACTATGCAGCTTTCGTAAATGAGTTGAGTGACCCCATAGATCCCATTAGTATTGACCATTGTGATCGGCGATGTGTTTAGTTCACTGGAATGGCATCGGAAGGGAATTGCCATGTAAACTTTGTCAGATTTTCTGTTGTACCAAAAAAAAAAGGAAGGGGGTTGCCATTTTAGACGGAATGAGTAAGTTGTTCTTTGGTTTGACAGCACGGTGGAGAGTGATCACCCGAGGACAAGTTACAATCCTACACACCACGGAAAGGAGGTTCAACTTATCTTTTGGACTAAAAACATGGGGAGCTGATAAATTGACAATGCTTGACAACATAAACTTAGTTATCAGAGTAATTTGGTCATCCATTATCACGGATGGATGGATCAAGTCTGTTTTTTTAAGTAAATTTTATCCGCTATGTTATGTAGCGGACAGTGAAATTTATCCCCTTCTTCCCCCTCCTAGCGCCTGCAAATCCCTTCAATTCATTAAATCCTTTCAAGACATTTTGGTCAAAATTTCTGTTTGCTACATAATGTAACTGATGACGAAAAAACTTACATAAAATTAAGATTTGACTTACGTCAGATGGTACTGATAAACTTAATTTAAGTTGTCCGTATAGTCAAGTGATCAGCTCACGTAATCGACTTATTCTTTTGAGAGTGTCTATATCCATATTTTGTCATATATTAAGACCAAACATGACAAATATATCAATTGTCATTACCGTAGTAAGTGCACATATCAATCTACCAAACAAGATAAGTACTGTAAGAAATAGTTCAAATTCCTCACCGGTCAACTTTTAAGTGGTAACCCCACAGACATTTTATGGGGCCCCACGAGGGGCATTATTAAGTCCACGTGTCTCAGAAGCTGACGTAACACCATTTGACGAACCCACATTAATTGCACGGAAGGACAAAAAGGACAAGAAATAACACAGGAGCCACGCCATGCCTTTCCTGTAAAGCAAAAGGCCAAACAGGCATCAGCCCATGGACGCCGACACGTGCCCCCAGAAGTCAAACCTGCCTGTTTAATATTTGTAGCTCACACCATGCAAAAAAAAAAAAGAAATATTTTATTTACTTCGTTCGTACGTGAGACGAGAACAGTTGGCATGCAGGTGGCGGGACACGTGTCGTCCGTCCCAACACCGGCCATGTCGACGACGGGCGACGTTGCCGGTTTCCGGCTGTAGGAATCCATGGGCTTTCCCTTCCAAGAATGCTTCTCATATATTATATTATTGTTCATAATAATTTTTTTTTTCTATTTCCCCTTTGGGAAGTCCAAATAATATTAGGCTGTTTATGTGACTAATCACAGACGATGACATTTATTTGGAATTTACTTTTTGCATGATTAGTGTATAACGGTTGACAATTCATGCAAACAACAGTTTTAATCATTTTTTTTTATTTCGATCTTTCCGCTTGGGCCACGTTTACGCAACGGGACAACTCTCTCCTTTGTGTCGTTGAACTTTTTAATTTGTGGTGTAGATCGAAACCGACCAAAGGCCTCTTCGTGTGACGTAAACTTTTCACCGACTGAATTATTTTACGACCGCAATTATCACATTACTCTATGTACTTGGAGCTTGATTGAGGTTGATTTTGGAGCACAAAGTTTAGCTAGATTAGATGCTAATCAATTCTCAAAATCAACTTTAAGCTATTTATACTCAAATCAGCTTTATGATATGGATGATAATGGGTAAAATAGACTAAAACCAGTTTTAATGTGCAAAATGTCCAAGGTTTTGTGTTTGAATAAAAGGTGTTAAAGATCTTCGTATTTGATAGGGATATTTTTCAAACGTAATTATGGAAAACTAAATAATTCGTAATTCTTATTTTCTTGAGTTATGATGTAATAAGTTTTTTAGCTTTTGAAAGCTTACTTAATCATATCTATTTTATATGTTTGTCAAACACTTAGTAAGCGGATATAATACAGACTAAATCAGGTATTACTCTCTCATAATCAATCTCAACCAGACTCTTAAATGTCATTAATCTTGAAGGATTTATTTATTGTTGGTGACTTGGTGGTGTATAAGAAGGTCTAAGATCTTCTATTCCAAGTCAATGATATTAAACATACACCCATCTAGAATAGATATATTGATTATACTAAAAAGGAAAAGAGAAGAAGAAGAAGAAGAAAAAAAGAAGAAGAACAAGAAGAATAAGAAATGTTGATTCTGCTGTTCTTGTGATGCAGTTGAATTAACAAATGTTTAAGAAATTTACAAGAGACAGCGACAAGGAAAAGCTGAAACGATTTTGAAAAAACATCTCTGGTGTCAATTATTACATGAAATCATTGACGTCTCAAAAATTATTTGGCATGTCATACTTCAACATGCTGCTGCAATAGCTTTCTCTCTCATCTTCAGTACTGTTGATGTGCGTCGAGTTCGAATTCAATGGAGTTGGGCTCGATGCTGGTGTTGATAAGTTTGACAAAACCGACACCAAGCTGAAGTTCTCTGATGGTGGAGGGTCCATGGCAGACTGATCAGACCCGTAGTAGCCGTAGTCTTGTACTGGCACATAAGCTTCTGTCACGTTAGAGGGGATTCCATTACTTTGCCAATCATTTAACTGACAGCTTTGGGAGTTAAAGTTGGTGAAGCTTGGTGAGAATTGCTCCACATTGGGTTCCATGAGTTGGGCTTCACTGGAAAATGGTACGCAAGGTGTACACATTGTGGTACAAGTTGGAATTTCTTGAACCGAGGTTTCCCGGTGGCTAGTTTCTAGCAATTGTGGCCACTGGTTTTGCATATGTGCAGTGTAAAGCTGGTGTTCTTGAACATCTTGTGGAAGGAAGTTTTGATTTTCGCGTTGGGAAGAGAGGAAAGAAGTGGCTAGCCTTAGAAGTTCTGGGTTAAGCATGGGTTGGGCACCCAACAACCTTGAGATATTCATCTGAGATGGATTGTAGAAAGATGAGTTCAGAATGGAGGAAAGGTCAAGAAGATCAAGGCGGGGACTGTGAGTCACGGGATCAATTCCCATTCGAAGAAGCTTTTTCCTAATGTGGGTGTTCCAGTAGTTCTTGATTTCGTTATCAGTTCTTCCTGGCAAACGAGCAGCAATGGCTGACCACCTATGGGCAAACAAACAAGATGGAAATGAGCAATCAAACTTTAGAACAGGGCAATAAGCCCTTCTCTAGAAATAGAATAATGCGGCTGACCAATCACCATAGAGCAAATTAAACTAATCATTCTTAAAATAGTCATCTGAGTTTATTTTGGATGATAAGAGAGATGTGTTGATGTGAAACTTACTTGTTCCCCAAAACACTGTGGAGCTGAATGATGGCTTCTTCCTCCTCAAAAGAGAATCTACCTCTTTTGATGTCGGGCCTGAGATAGTTGGTCCATCGAAGACGACAGCTCTTTCCACACCTCTGAAGCCCTGCAGAGTACGATCAAATTCAATCAACTTCCATAAACAAAACAACCATGCATGCAAAAGAACTAGACATCACTGAGCAAAAAAGCAAAAAACCTACGTACCTGCATTCTTTGGAAGAGTCCTCCAGTTCCCATACCCATTCTTCTGAATGTAGTCCACCAGCTTCTGATCCTCCTCCGGGGTCCATGGCCCCTTCTTGAGTCCATTTTTTTCACAACAAGGCGCTCTCCCCATGTCTTTCTCTAACAGTGTGTGTGCGTGTCAGTTGTGTATACCCCAGAGAGAGAGAGAGAGAGCTTGAAACAGAAGAGAGCTAGAAGATGTAGGTCCGTGTGGGAGGTACTTTGTGGTATATATAGCGTATGAACTGGGCAAGAGAACGAAGGGGAAGTCAAAGGGATTCGGTGCCGTCCTTTGTTTATAACCACGGCGACGTGTCCCTTCTGATCTGATGAAATTTGTACATTTCAACACCGCTTCGATGGTAAAAACCAATACGAAGCCTACAAATGTGTCCAACTTTCTCTGCAATTTTCCATCTTCTCACAGCCTCTTCTCTGTCCCAATATTACTGCCCCTTTTTCTCTCTCTCTCTCTCTCTCTCTCTCTCTCTGTGTCTCACATCAAACATACATCACTTTCCGGCGGGGTGTCTCTCCTTACTTTCTGGATTCATATTAGCTGTCACCCAGCATCAATATGCCACGTCCCCCCCCCCCCCCCCCCCACACACACAAGGTTTCCTCTTCGCAGTGACTGATTGCGTAGACCTTGTGAAACAGCGACTCCATTGCATGGCTCAGTATCACTTCGTACTGGCTTGAGCTAGCCAAATGTGGGTTATAGGTCAAAAGACGTAATTAGCTATCAGGAGATTTGATCTTACTCTTGCAGGTATACAGCTGCATGGGCAGTTTAGGCATGAAATGACAGTGGATATCCTAGTATAGTCAATGTTCTTGGTGTGGTCCTTTCTCGTATGGTTGATCAATTTTGGACCATAAAATGCCTCGGGAGCCCTTTGAAGATGGGGCATTTAATTTATGGGGACAATAATAGAGTTCGATCGGTCTTTGCCGAAATATAGGAGCATTTATGGTATCTATGGATGAGATAAGCACGAGGGTTTTATCATGAGAATATTGAAGGCTCAAACGATAAAACTTCTAATAAAACTTGGACTTGGATGTATCCTCCGCTCCAAAATTCGATACTTAATTATTAGTTTTGAGTTAAATGCTTCAACACATCAACACGTTTAATGCTTAAGTATTCCTTCAGGACTACTCTGATAACGGTTTTAAAAGCGAATTTTCCTGTTATGCTCGAGTCTCTACAGCACTCAGTGACAATTAAGTATCCAACGTTTAATCGAGTTCGCAACACTACAAATTAATTATATGACATAGGTCCCTATAAACTTCCCCCTTCCCTGGTCCTTAGCCCATCTTGATTGTCTCACAAGCAACCCTCCGGGCCACCCCCAAATTATGGGAACAATGAAAACTTTGACACGTTACATTAACACTCCCTTATTAGTTAGCTTTCAGTCCTTTCACCATTGTTTTGAACAGATATTATTTGGGTTACTGGCTTAGAGTTAAGGCTGCATTGGCTCGGCCACTCTCATCATTAGGGTCACAAGTTTGTATAGTTTAATTTAATCAGTTTTATCATATGCTATTACAAGGAAAATGACCTGAGACGTGGCATCATGCAAGAGGCCATAGCTCCTCAACGTGGGCCGACGCCATAGATTTCCATGAACCTATCGCTAGTGTGCCACGTTCAACATGCAACGTAACATCCACACCCTCAAGCCGTACGTTCATGATGTGAGAGTGGGTAGCAATAATTTTCAATCCATTTTTGTTTAGGAAAAATTTTGGCTGCTCAGTTGGTTAGATGAATCTTCCTCTTACCCCTTGTATAGCGATAATAAATTATCTATAAATATTTTTAGTGACTTTTATTTAGTGACGCTAAAAAAGTGTTGTTAATAATTATCGTTAAAAGTGTTAAAAGAAAAGTCACTAGAATATTTAGCGTCTATTAATTGTCACCATACATGGAGTTGGAGGAAGATTCCTACGATCCAAGTAGGAGCCGAAATTTGTTCTTTTGTTTATGGATCGTCATTAGACTTTGTTTTTGTGGTAATCCTATCATGATTTGTGCTAATTAGGTATCAATTGTCCTCATCGTTATCGTTCAAAAATTTTGTCCCGAACTTAGTAAATTTTTAAAAAATCATTACCCGGGGGGTTATTCGCACTTTACGACGACTGTGTTATCTTATCCCCCATTAATTTGGAGTAGATCTCATTTTCAATAGAAGAACGCAATTTACATTCTTCTTGTGTGTCTTTGCACTCCACTTTGGTCACTAAAAAAGGTGTTACAACTGATTACTGACTTCTTTCGCGATGAATGAGGGATGGAATGGCATATGCTGGAACAAAACAAAAATTCTCCTATGCTAATTGGATGGTTGGTGCTGTTGGGAATTGAAATATTTGGGCTGAAAGAAAAAATGAGCGACTCTCAAGACTTTTACCGAAGACAAGCATTCATAGATCTTAGTGTTATTTATGTCACAAGAAATTACGAGTCCATTATTTCATCGTATTTTTTTGACGAAAAACAGTAAATTCACGTGAAACCTTATAAAAGTGTCTCCACTCTCATCCACCTTGATCTGTCCGTAAGGACAATGAGCATTTGGTCAAATGTTAATATATTCACACTACTAAGATTCGCTCTAGACTCTCTGCTAATCAATGAGTCCCACAACTGTTCACTTTTGTCTCCAAATGTGCTACACGGCCACACCCTCAATTACCTGCGTTGCGTCTATGGCCTTCTCACCTTTATTAAACCTACGTTGTCATAGTGTAAAAGCTTGACTAAATATATCTTAACACTGCATGATTTGGATTGGTTCGACCTTAATCTTCGGATTATGTCTCCATGCTCGGTATCATCAGGGCAAGGCAATATTATAAAAACCCCCTAAGTTGCCTAGTAGACAGATGAATCACAAGATTTCCTACCATAAATGAAAATTAATTAAGAAAATGCTTACGTATCATGCTTGATCGGGTAATTACTTGTCCGAAATATAGGTTTTCTTTCTGCATGGTCACTCCAAGTAGCTAAGTACATCTTGGAGTTGACCAACAAGCGTATGCGCATATATGGTCGGTATGATTTTGTAGAAATTGTTTGCTTAGTCTATGTTCTGATGGTTCCAACAAACGTTGAATATTTGAGTTGGTTTTGTTTATTGTCCCAAAGGACATTTTCAATTGAGAAAACTTTGCATAGTTTAGCTGTTTCTTGATACGAAATCGGGAGCATGTGTGGGATGGTGCGCCATATTGCTATTATAAGCAATTCATGCACTTTGTTTAAGCATTTTCTTTGATGTATGATAGTGATAAACATATAGAACTAGTGGTTAGCTAATACTCTACTGGGGGGAAGATTAAAGCTATAAACACTTGGCTCGGTCTTATTGGGTGTCGAGAACTTTCCAAGAAAAATTGGGCCTCTACATGCGCAAAGCGCTTATCGCATGCAATTCGCGACACGTGGTGCCTCTACGAAGATGATGAATAATGTTAATTGTTTGGTTTAGGGTACACAATAAGTTAGCCCTTGGCAACACCTAGAACATACCCAACCCTTGATAAGTCACAAAACTTGATCTCGACTTTTTGTTCACCAACTGTTATTTGGGAGTGCCCGAGTTCAACGATTAGATGCTTCTTAACGACTGATTTGTCGCTAAAATGTTCACTTTTCGTCGATATGCGGTTCTCCATGACAAGTGAAATGCGAGCAATTATCACTTATCACGGGGTGCGAATTAATAGGCAAAAGCAGTTTGACCATCAATTTAAGAGAGATGATTCGCCAAAGCATCAGTACAAAAGCAAATGAAAACTGTGCAGTTTGTGAGTGAGGGTTGATTAGCGTAGGTGGGGTTGGGGGCAGTTGGGTTGAGGAACTCAAGACAAGTCTAAGGAGTCTGTAGTCTGTATCATGTTTCTATTAATTGACAATTACAATGAATGCATTTCTGTGACAATTCGGAACAAGCCAGTCCAAGAATGTAATATCAATTGATGTAGAGAATAACAGTAATAGTCTAAAGATAATGACATAATGAGGATGATAAATGAAGAAATATTGGGAAAATGTTATCAGGCAACTGATGAACTGGAAGAAATTATCCCAATTATCTGGGTATGTAAGCTGCTATTCGTCACAAGTATACCACCTGAAGGAAATATCACCCTCCGCTCCGATTGATCTACTGCAATATCCAGTTGACTACCTTCCCAGTCTGTCACCTGTTAATACGAGTCCTTCAAAATCATTCATGCACGAAAACCAGAAATTTCAGGACACACATGCTAAGAGTCGTCCAGGCAATGGCCGTGATTGTAATCAAAACGCAAGTTTCTTGATACTGTGACATAATGAATAAAAAAAAAAGGAAGAATGTTCTTTTTCGCCTTCTCGTAAAATCTTGGGGATTCCGTGCGGCGAGGAAGCTGGATGATTGATTAGGCATAAGATCACATATTGCCGATAGTGTATAATTTGTGGGAAACAATGGCCTCACACAGTTTCACGGCACACATACACAGGTGTATGTTGATCATTATAAAAAATGAAGAATCCTTGAAAATGACTTAGCTTGGCCTACCTCCTAGGGCTAGTAAGCATCCTAATCGTTACGTCTCCATCTATATTAGAAGAAAATTCCTTCCAAATCGACTTTGCCTGAATGAACGCAGGTCAGGGTGGTGCCATCTGTGTGCTCACTTGTGCCGGTCCGGGGGGTGGGTGGGGGAGAGTTGTTGGATGGGGTAGGAAGTGGGGAAGGATTTACAATGTGGTCCTAAGGCTCTTGCTCGACGTAGTAAATAAACTTGAAACGGCATTCAGAAAAGGGCAACACTCTAAGAATGTAAACTCATTTAGATCCATAACAGGCCAATGATTTTTTACTTGGCCTGTTTTCTCGATTATAAAGAGAATAAAAGAATTTTGCTACACATGCTGGTTATCTGGTAACGTGTAAGGCACGACCTGCTAGATGAGAAGCTAATGTTCATCATAAAATATTCAACGACAATGCTTGAAATCAATAAATCATTTATGTGTATACTGTAACCAACTTATGTTTGCCAGATGTTTAAGTTTTGGGCACCCTTTTTGTTGCTTTGAATAATGGTTTTCTTTCACCATATAAAGTTCGCAGGTGCATAGTCACATTTCATGCAAATTAGCCGTTAATTCGTGAAAAAGGTAGTAAACGTTTGGTGAAGTGTGAAAATGAGAATGCATGTTCGAGTCTAAGAGAAGCAGCTTGTGTTAATATATGTGGTAGGCAAGATATGTATCCATGTCTACCCTCCCCAAACCCTGCATATGCGTAATCAACAGGTTTCTAATGGCTTTGATGATTGAATAAAAATGGGTAGACAGGCTACCCAAAGAGCTCTGTGAAAGGAAAATAAAGACGAAAAATATATCTAACACTATGGGGTGTCCCCTCCCTCTGCAGCAACTTCTTGGACTCCTACTCCACATCAATAAATGTCTCACTCCAAGATAATTGTGTGATCACGTCCACTTAAATTCCACGGTATAAACTCTGTAAATGAAATGTTATTGAAGCACGCCTAATTGCTTGCAAACAGGGATTAATATCATGACTATTTTTCTTATGATTCTAAAGCATATTTAGCAGTATTCTCATACTTTAGTTCATTTTGATTTGCCATCAGTTTAGTTGTTCTGCAGACCCATATACACTACAACCATTCTACAGAAAATCTCTTGCATTGCATTAACAGATTTCCACATATCAACTGATCTAGAATCTACAGATAATTAAGCTGTAAATAAAATCTCTGTTGGCAACATACTGGAGCCAAGAGAGAGATGCATACCTCTCCTCCTGCTTCATGCACACATATCACTCCAACAGCATGATCCCACACCTAAATTTTAAATTAGATGAAGCATCAACTTGCATACTGTAGAATCACAAGTCACTGTCATTATCGGGTTGCTACCTTGATAACTCTCTCAGCCCTTGCACGGAGAATGAATATGGATGCTCTACCGGAGGCCACCATTAAGTATTTACACAAACTGCATGCGACAATATGGACAATCATATCATAAACAATGACATGGCAAAAATATTTTTCTGGTGCACTACAAAAGCATGTGCTGCATATGCAAATCACCTGTGATTTAAAACAAACAACAATATACCTAAGTAACTTAACCTAGGTGGGTGGTGGTTATGAGGCAATCACCAAAAGTAGAGAATGACTAGATCTCATTATGTTGTCTAGAGGTGATATTTCGATTGCCTAGTAGACTGTTGTTGCCATCTATGTGGTCAAGATTGACAATATCATCTGAGAGGGAGAGAGAGGAGATCTTCATTAGTAGTACTAAAACAATATGACACTTTCTGGATGAATTCAATTCACCAAGAAACGACCAACGAGGCGAGCCCATTAGTATACACAATATTCACCCAAAAAGCGAAACTGGAACCAAGTTGGGGCCTTTAGACTAAAGAAAGCAACAATCAAAGCTAGCATAGACAGCCAGGGGCTTTGCCCCATAAGGAGCGCAAACAGATCCCTAAAAGAATTCATATACAAGATGCACAACGAGGCAAATATCGCGGGTATATCTTCCCCAAGATGCAGGCAAAAGAAATTGCATATTATGTGGGACTATGTTACATGGACTCGATACGAGTGTCCGGATCGGATACGTGTCCAAGTGTCAGACTCGTCTAATTTTGAAAATGCAAGACACGGGGACACGGCAAAATGTTCATATTTGTTATTGCTTTTTAGTTATTTCGAAGCTAAAAAGGTGTTTTTTGTGATGGACTTGGCTTTAATTGACAACTTGTCTCCTCTCAAAGCAATAACTAATTAAACAAAAAACTATATATAGTATTGATAATGTCATATCTTATGAGATGTGTGGGACACATATCCCATACCCAAGTGTCGAGTGTCCAACACGGGTACTTCATGCAAACCAAAGAGTCCATGTAACATAGATGTGGGAATTAGATATCACGACCAATGAAAAATATTTCGCAGTATATGGCAAGTCAAGTTCTAATTGAACCAAACAAGTAGAATTAGAAGTGAACCTTCCGCAACAAATAGGCAAAAGAAAAACTTGATTATTGCCAGCAGTCTCAACACTAGTTGTTGAATCAAATAAACACGAGAGAGGTAATGACTCCCATGTTTGACTATCTGAGATACAAAAGCGTGCCTCGTGAACCAAGTGACACGCATTGACAAGGCATCTGGTCCAATCATTAGGCCTGCTAGCTGAGCTGTTCAGTATGTCCAGTAATCTCTTTCTCCATGTTCCACAGCCAACATGAGCAACCATAATAGTTCCTGAAGTGTTATCGTACTCCAGGAATTCAGTGGTGGATTGGCTAGAACCCTCTTCCACCCAATTAGGGCAGCCCATTACTCCTAATACAATCTCTCCGGCAACTACGAGAGCCAAACCTACCTGAAATTTGAGGGCGTGCTTTTAGCGTAATAAGGATAACAATTATATTTTTGATAGAAGTTACATATATACAGATATCGACTCATAGATACAACTGTCGAGTTGATCTGAGAGCAAACATGAACACTAGAAGAAATAATCACCCTCAACTATCATTAGAGCATAATCACTTTGGTATGCAATGTGGAATGGACGTGGTGCACCACATGATTCAAAATGGGGTCTGCTGGGGAAAGCTCTATTGATGACATAGTTATGAAGGGCTGATATGCTGATGCAAGGTTTGCTTTCAGAATGCAAATAAATATCAAGTTTTAATGCACTTAAAACACCGTGATGAATAATCATGTAAACCTTCAGTTTCTGATCAATTCCTGGTTCTGCTTTGAATGACGTACTTAAAGGGACTTTACGCTCACCAGAAGTGCAAAACTACTAACTCCTCATGCTTAAAGGAAGTCTTAAAGCAGCTATTCAGACTTTCCAATTTTAGGGCAAGTCAAAAAACAAACATGCAATTTCCCCTGGCCCCACCCTTTTTTACTGTTGAGGGGTGCTGGTGGTGGCCAACTCACTTATCGGCCAGGCCAGGCACGCATAATGCTGAACTAGCCTTTTTCAAATATGAAATAAATCGAACTAACGAAAAGAGTAGAGCATACCACATACAATGCCTCACTTCCTTTAAGAAACCCTCGTGTGCCATCGATGGGATCAAGAATCTGTATCAAGTCCATAAAGCTTTGTTGTCATAAAGCATATCAAGGTCTCAAAAATGGCAGAATGACAACTAAAATTCCAAATATCTTGATTCCGTAACCGCGGGAGGGTGGGGGGCGAGGGGAATGGGATGCTTCTAGGGGTCAGGAAAACTAATGATGCCACTATGTCATAGTAGTGAAGAGTTGACAAAATGATCAAAAATAACAGTTCAAAGTTAACAATCAGCGCACTACTGAATCACCCATGCCCATGGGAGCATGCAAAGATTGACAGAACAAGTTCCAGATTAACATAAGAAAATATCTCTTTAGATGATAATATTTTCCGTTAGTTGTAATTGTCAACTGTCGATAACGATTAATCAGTGACATGCTGTTTTCTTATGAAACCCACAAGCACCATTACTTAGCTAAAAAGAGGGACGCTTCTGAACCTTTCGTAATAAATTCATGAAAGTACATCTGTTTCTGAACTTATTCACCGTATCATATTCATCAAAGCGCAAAAGCCAATAAACTCACCCAGTAAGTAGCCGGCTCACATCCAAAGACAAAGGCATCCTTCCCTCCTCTGTCAATTGCTTCGAGTACATGATCTTGTGTCAATGGTATATCTCT